>APFE031285230.1:149068-212549 GCA_000404065.3 Pinus taeda | reverse complement strand
CTGCTCGGTTTTCATTGAGTCTGTTTCTTTTCACATTATGTATGTAGCTGTAGGTGCTCCAACACCTCTCTGTAGAAGAAGTATTTACAACCTGTGAAAGAAATTTTTTTGCCAATTTTGGCAAAAGTCCCTGGCCGCCATATGTTTCCCACCATGTGATAGAATCAAATCTATCTCTGTCGTCCATTGCATTGAAGTTACCGTACAAACCAGTGCCACTGAAGTATTTGCCTATTTCAAGGTGCACAACTGCACATTCCTCCCTGTCAGGTATCAACTTTTCCAATGCTTGCAAATATCCACTAGTTACCTCTGCATCTAAATGGGGTTTGGTCCTAATCCCACCCCTTGGTGCAGGTTGGCCCAACCAAGATGTAGAGTAGTATTTTGGCGTAAGGGTATACGCCAAGCAATGTAGTGGAAGATTAAGTTTATTCCATTGTACACACACAAAATCGTGAATCATTTTGTACAAGTCGAGATCTCTGTTATGAACAATATCTTTTATTTGCCCCAACATGGTATCCATTTGCTCATACACCTCGCGAATCACTGGTTTGTCTATATCTGCAAACTGAATCATGTGATAAATGGGCTTGGTGAAATCCAACACTTGTCTCACACTTGTCCAAAATTGGCCATCAAGAGCGGCCTCCTCCACCATTTCAAAACCTCCCTTGTCAGCTGCATTTGTAGCCCTTTTCCTTCAATACCTGCCAATGTGGACTTGATACCATGCTAGCCATTGACTCTCTTACCTTCAAAAGGCGCTTGAAGGTGAGGTAATAGCTACCAAATCTCGTCTTCGCAATCTTCAACAACTCCAATCTCGAGTGACTTCGGAAAAGGCCATGGGTATTGCTATGATTTGTAATAAATTTTATCATTTTTTTGCCTTTTTTGTACAAATCACCAATCCATTAGTATTGTTCATTTTTGTTCTTGACAATATCATGCAACAGAAGGTTCAATGTATGAACCAAACATCCAGACCAAAATATATTGGGGTATTTGTCCTCAATAATTGCTCCCGCTGCCCTATAATTAACAGCATTATCAGTGATGACTTGGATGACATTGTATGGCCCAATACGGTCAATTGTTTCAAGTAATGCTTCTGCAATGTTGATGGCGGTCTTGAACTTGTCTGAGTAATCATGTGCAGTTAGAAAGATTGGACCATTAATAGACACAGCAAGAACACTTATCAATGGCTTGCCTTTTACATTTGTCCATCCATCAGATACGATGGACACCCCATGCTCAGTCCAAGCACTTGTCATTCTATTCAAAGAATGTGATATTTTTTCTTTTTCATTATCAAGGCCAACGGTTCTTGCCTTGTCATACCCAGGGCTCTTGTATCCTTTAGGGGCATCATTTATGGCCGAAACCATTTCATGCAAATAAGGTGAGCGAAGAACATTGAATGGTATCCCACATGCATAGAGAAACCTGTAAACCTTTGAATCCACATCATTCCTACACACCTCATCAAGGAAATCTGATATGGTTCTACGCCTTAAAGATGATGACCCTGTGCCTCCATATCCACTGCCTTGGGAGGATGCTGAAGGAGTTCATTGTGATTGTGAGCTTGGTTCAAAAAAACCCCTTGATTTTTTTGATTTGTATTGGGCTTCCTCCTCCTCTCTTATGTATTTGGCTCTATCCGCTGTTGACACCGCTGCACAAGTTTTGATTCCTATTTGTTTGTCTCCATCCCATGGCCTTTTCCTGCAGAGGTGTCTTCTGGCACGGGTGTATGAACCTGTGTAATCATTGTTGCAATGGGGGCAATGAAATTTAGTGGTTCCACCCCCTTTCCCTGCTTCAAGCCTGTTAACATATTTCCACAATGGGGTTTGGTCTTGTTTAGTTTTATGAGAGTCATATTCACCCTCCTCCAGCGCCTCCTCACCGGGGCTTTCATCAAATCCACTTTCTCCAACTTCTTCATCCCCCTCTTCATTTTGGCCCCTCCGTTTCCTACTCTCCAACACCATAATAACCATAAAAGGGACCAAGAAGAGGAAAATCCCAAGAAATATAGCCAGGTCCATGATATTTGATATTTGCAGGCTTTTGAATCTACAAATTAATTTAATTTATTTAGATTAATTAATTTAATAATTTTAATCTATTAATTTAATTTAGATTCATAATTTTTTTACTAAATATAGTTAATAAACTAAATTAAACTACCTAACTAAATTAAAGTAACTAAACTAACTAAATTACTAAGTTACTTACCTCTCTGCAGGCTTGCTCCTCGCTTCTCCTCGCTCCTTTGCTCTTGCTTTCCTTGCTCTGGCTCTCATTCAAGTGATCATGAAATGTTTGTTTGCCCTATTGGGCTTTTAAAACAAATTTTTTTAAAAAAATTGGAATTTTTTTTTATGTCCGCGGCTTTTTTTCCGCCCGGATCGCTCCTGGCGGGGGTCGATTCGCTCCCGGAGTGAATATTTAATGCTCGAGAGCGATTGGGAGCGATCGCTCCCTGATTGCTCCCAAGCATTAAATATTTGCTCCGGGAGCGACGCTCCCAATGTCGCTCCCTAAACTAGCAGGGAGCGCAAATTTTTTTATCGAGAGCGCGCTCCCGACCCGCTCCCACTTGGAGCGCGGATTGGGAGCGGGAGCGAGGGGGGGGGGGGGGCGCTCCCCTGCAACACTGGCTTGACTCTTGGTAGAGTACTCCAGGGACAGATTTGCATGTGAAGTTCTGGATGGGCAGGTGGCAAATGACAGGTACAAGGTGGTCGATGAGATCATGTACTACAGGGACCAGATCTTCTTGACTGAGGGATCTCAGCTCAAGAAGAAGATACTTCAGGCATCAGATGGTTCACCATTGGCCGGCCATCAGGGGTTTACCAAAACGTATAGGGCCATTAGAGAGAGGTTCTCATGGAAGGGCCTCAAGGAGGACGTACTCCAGCATGTCCGGGAGTGCGATGTTTACTAGAGGAACAAGGGGGAGATGAGCCATCCCGCAGGATTATTGCAGCTTCTTCCCATTCTAGAGGGGAAATGGGAGTGTATTTCGATGGACTTCATCACAGGGTTACCCATGGTATAGGGCAAGGATTGCATTTTTGTTGTCGTTGATCGACTGACAAAATATGCACTTTTTTTCGTTATATCCACACACTACACAATAGCGTAGGTGGCTGAGCTGTTCTTCAGAGAGGTCTTCAGGCTACATGGTCTTCCTAAGACGATCACTAGTGACAGGGATAGTCGTTTCATGGGCGGATTTTGGCAGGAGCTCTTCTAGTTGGTGGGGACGGAGTTGACATCAAGTACCAGTTATCACCCATAGATGGACGGGCAGACAAAGATAGTTAACAAGTGGCTGGAGGCTAATTATGTAACTATGCCAGTGGGCAGCAAGGAGCATGGTTGAAGTGGCTGCATCTGGGGGAGTACTGCTACAACACTACACATCACATGTCCATTGGTTTGTCACCATTTTATGCTTTGTATGGATATCATCTCTTATCTTTTGCTGACATGATGTTTGGTGCTAGCAAGGCTCCGAGAGCCAAGATTTGGATCCAAGAGAGTCAGGATATTCTTCGAGCTCTCAAGGATAATATGGCTATAGCGTAGAACCAACAGAAGCTGTATGTCGACAGGGGTCGGGTGGAGAGACAGTTTGAGGTAGGGGACTTGGTCTACCTACGATTACAGCCATAGCGACAGTCGTCACTGAAGCAGAAGGGGGCTGAGAAGCTCAAGCCCTGCTTTTATGGGCAATACAGGGTGATACGCAGGATTGGACAGGTTGCGTATGAGTTGGAGCTGCCCCAAGGCAGCAAGATTCATAAGGTTTTTCATGTATCATGCCTGAAGAAGGCATTGGGGTAGCATGTGACAGTGACAGATGAGCTACCACCCACGGATGATGAGGGGCATTTGGTGTTACAGCCAGAGGCTATTATTGATACCAAGGAGAGGCAGCTGTGGAGTAGGACGGTATGGGAATTCTTAGTGAGGTGGAAGAATTTGGCGGATGAGGATGCCACTTGGGAGAGTGAGAAAATTTTGCAGCATCCATCACTTTAGTTGCTTGAGGACAAGCAACATTTTGCCGAGGGAGACTATAATATTCCTAGTTAGCCATAGCTAATTGGAATATTCTATTTTGCTCAATTTTGCCTTCTATAGTTATTTATAAATAAAAAGGTGAGAAAAGGGGGTCATAACTCACTTTTGGAATAAAGTCACTCTCTAGTAGCACAACGTTGTAACTTAAAGGGGGAGCCAAGGGGGCCAAAGGACCACGTAGAGGAGGGGCCCACGTAGACACTTGGAGGGACTGCGCAGATGGAGAGGAACACGTGGCAAGAGAAAGGCTACGTTGGAGGAGGTGGGCCTTGGGATTGAGAGAGGCCAACACTATAAAGGAGAGAGGAGCCTCCTCATTTTGTCATTTGATTATGTGCATTTGAGCTAGTCACTTCGACTTAGAGCATGCTGGCTGTTTAGCCTGTCTACAACACTGTTTAGTGCATCGAGTGTCTCCGTTCGGAGATCTCACCCTTAGCCCCTGGGGACTTCGAGTGCCTGCTCAGGCAAGATAGTTTTCGGCAGCCTTTTGCAGGAGGATTGATCTTTGGAGTTGAGGAGTTGAGCATTTTATGACTGCGCAATCTTGAGAGAGGGACATAGTTGCTTTTAGCAGGAGTTCCGGATTGGGGTTTTATGGAGGATTTGAGCTGGGAGATTGAGCAAGGGATCAGTTCTTGGTTATTGGAGGATTTTGGCAAAGTTTCAGGCAGAGTTTTGGAGGGTTCTATTCAGTGGCAGCGCAGAGCGTGGAGGGACAGTGCAGATCCCCAAGGGGGTGATTTTTGGGGGTCAGCTATTTGAGAAAAGTTTTCTGGGTTTTTCTGGGTTTATTGATCAGAGGCTGATTCCAGAGTTTTAGCATTTTCAGAGGAGGGGAACAACCCCAAATCCTCACTTGATTCCATGTAGTAGCAGTAGCACATCAGTTCTCCAGCAGCTGGGATGCAGTTCAGAGAGAGGCCATTTCTTTACTATTATGGGTGTATTTCTTCACTTGCCTTGTGCAAGTCAAGGTGCCATCTTTCCGATCACCTCCTATACTTTTTCCATTACTGAGTATACTAAAATGGCTTAGCATTCCTCTCGCATTTCTTGAGTATCTGCTTGTATTCTGTGTTTATATTATTGTATATTGCATCACTGTTATTTATATCACTTGGAGTTTATTGGGGTTTTGGGGAATATCCCTGAAACGGGATATTACAATTTTCCATGCAAGTCATCATGTGGGGCCCCAAAGTGGGTTTGGGCCACAACTGCTGGTCTCATGTGTTTCCGAATGGAAGAAAAGCTTGTACAATGCTCCAAATGAGGGCTTTGATGATGGTGCCTACCCTCCCATGTCTCAAGTGTGAGACAAACCTCCTCTGGGCCTTGGATCAATTGCCTTGATCATGCTAAGCCGACTGGGTCATGTTGGTCCAAGTGCATCATCTTGCGAATACTATGGAGCAATGAACAAACCGCTGAAGGTGCCCATGGCATGAAACAATGTTATAACACATGATGGAGTCCCATGGCTCAACACATCCGCTAGGGGTGTCAATATGATCATTTGGTGGGCTTGGGCCCCAAAAGTTGCCCAACCCATGATGAAACCACCTGCCAATTACATATAAGATCCAATTCGCTTCCTCACCACCAGGTATAATAATTCATTAGTGCATATAAGTGAACCAAGCTTGTTAATCAAGGGCACAAATGAGACTTCATATTGGGCTTCCCTTCTAAATTTGGGGCTTTAAGCTTGTAATAGTGTTACCTCCCTAGGTAGGAATGGCTAATAAATAACCATATTTGGTGTTCCCAACCCCTAAGGGGAAAGATAGGTCTTAGGTATATCCTTCAATTGATAGTGGTCATGTTAATAATGATGGGATGGATAAGGACACAGGGGTCTCAAAGCCAAATACCATGGGTTCAAGGATGGTAATGATGAGGGATGTCCACATATTTAGGTGTGTAGATGTTGGAGGGAGCAATCGTGGATATATGAGTTACCCTTGGCCTTTGTTTTTCCACCCTACTTCATTTGCCTTTTGCCTTTTCTTCATATTTCTTTGTATTATTGCTTGGGGGTCTAGGAAATAAGAGCATGTTGTGTATGATATAATCAACTATTTCGCCCTTAAGTTGGGGCAGTTCATCACCCACTGGGGGTTGGGACATGCATGGGTTCCTTAATGATGTGGAGGCACTCATGGGGCCCTATGAACCAAGGTGATGGCCAAAATGAAGGGGTAGAGTTGATGTTTGGCTTTGGTCCATGCGCTATTATAATTTCTTGACCATCTTTTGCATTTTATAGTACTCTTCTCTTTTGTTTCTTGCTTGTGGCCATGGTATGCTTTTAACTTTTTTTTTTTAGCTGCATCAACCTCCAAGGCAACATTTCCAGGCCTGACCCAAACATGTGGACAAGGGGAGGGGTGTGTAGTAGTGACATGTGGACCCAGTGGTCATGTGGACCTAGAGAGGGAAGATGATGCAATAGGGCTTCTAATGTGCGGAGGGGAGTGAAAATTGTGAAATAGGAAAACGGGATTGCACTACCAAAATCGGGGTTTCCCAAGTAGTGCCCTTCCTAAAGCTATATGCCAATAGGGGAGATCCCACGGGAAAAGGATTGAGGATTAACCCCCTATTTAAGGTAAGGGAACAATACTACAGTCAAAACCCTTCTTTCCTGCAAGTCACCCAATAATCCATGGCCAAAGTGCCCAAGGAAAAACAAGCATAAGCACCCGATTGCATAATGGAAAACATACCTTTAGGATTGGATTGCCCACCTTCAACCATATGCTCTCGACAGATGTGTAAGGGGACTTATGACTGGTTCGGGGAGCAGAGATCAAATGGCATAATATATCTGCTACACTGGTGGCTGTCAGGCGTTGTTGGCTGCCGATTGAAGAGATATCTAAGAGAATGATTCTCTTATGGGGTCACCCACTTTTGGTGGGTAACATGCCTATTAAAAGGATGTGCCACTTGGGCACCCTAAAATCACTATAAATAGACACTTAAAATTCTTATTTGGTCACCCACTCATCACTCACACATTCTCTCTTTCACACGTGGGAAGTAGTTTGAGGAAGAGACTGAAGGTTTCTGAGCAATTGAGTTTTAAACAACGTTTGCCAGAGTTTGACCAAGTTTCTAGGTAGAGTTTGACCGAGTTTATGGACAATTTGATAGAGTTTCTTGGCAGTTGCAGGAGTTTGAATTTCAGCTTGTTTGACTCCATCTTGATTGAATTTTTGGGTAGTTGCAGGAGGCCGAATTTTGGCTTGCTTGACCATGTTTTACCTGTGCTGGATTTTTGGTCTGGGTTGACTAAGTTTGACTTGAAAATATTAGATTGTACTTTTGCTAAACTGAACAATTTCTCCTTGAAAAGATTTTCGGGATTTCTCCCGAGTTTGGGTTTCCAAGGGAAAAATTTTGGTGTCTACTGTGCATGGTTTTTCTATCGTGATCTTTACTGTTTCTATTGCATTTAGAATTGAATTTTCAGAAGTGTAATTGCTTAATGATAGTTTGGAATGTGCTAGAGTAATATCATATATCGTTGGAAGTAATGATCAGTTGCAGAAAATTGTGCTTGTCTAATTAGCACTAGAAAATCAACATCAATAAGCCCCCAAATTGAAGCCTAGGGCAAACTATGGTTTCTTAGGGAAAAATCTACCTAGTTCAAGAGAAATCAGTCTAAAGATGGATAGATTGGCCACTAAAGGGAGTTGATTTTGAGACAATCAGGACTCCTTTTAATGTTGAATCCTTCCATAAGGCGAAGTTCTCACTCTAGGTCAACTTGCTCCCTAGCCCTAGCTAGCGGCTTGCCCTTAAGAGGACCGAAAATCAGAAAAAGAGAGCGAAATTGAGTTCTAGGTTTAAATTTGTTAGTGATCACCAAAATGACAAGGCCAATGCATAGTCCTTGTGATGATGGAGTTTATGGAGGTGAAAGATTGGCTAAATCTTGGAGAGGAGTAAGGGAATGTTGAAGCTCTAGCTCAAAACCATAGCTATTACTTTTGTGAGGGATCAATGTCACTTGGGAGAGCTATTCCAAAGATACATCAAGGGGATTTCCATACTCATTTCATACATTGAGTAATGCATACCATGTCATTATCTAGATTCTATAAAATTGACCTTCAATAATAATTGGTACAATAAAAAGACCCTAGATAACAATTCATTACATACATTAGACACAAGAATAAAGATTTCTCAAATACAAAGCTTACAAGACAAAATGCATGAACAATAATTTATTGATCTAAAGTAACATCTTCAATGCCAAAGAAATAGCTCCAAGTAGCAAAGTACACCTTAGAGTCACATCTCCACAAGAATCCAAGACGTTGAAATCTCTAGGAGGGCTGAAATTATGTCACAAGTGATGATGATGCAATATAATGATCCTCTCCTCTATTTTTATGAGGATGACTACTAATTAGCCCAATAACACCCCTAAAGCAAGTTTGATGCCTCAATATACTTGGGTTACAAGCCAATCCACTAACTTTATGTAAATATGCCCAAGCTAGCCCACACACGTGAGCTATAACCTCTCTAGGGCTGACACCATACAAAGAAGGTGCTCCAAATGTCATGTCCACAGTTAATGAGGTCTCCAAGGTGGTGTAGAAGCATGTCAAGTCCATGATTTGAGGGTTGGTCCTCAAACCCACCTCATTGCCTCTTGTGGCGTCCCAAGATCCAACTGGGACACCACAAAGTGGTCTGAAAGGGTCTCCAACTACTCAAAGTGGTCTCCTCTGCTCCAATGTTGAGGGCTTCTCAAGTGCAACAAGTCCTCCCTTGTCTCTCATGGTGAGACCATCCTCATCTTGGTTCCAAATGAATTGCCATCCATCATATGGTGTTAAGTCTGGCTTGGGGGCATGTTAGGTCCAACTGTGTCATCTTAAAGAGTCATCAAGTTTAGCACAAAGTCATCCAACGTCCTGGGTGTAGATGGTTCTTTGGGACATGTGTCGTTCGATGGTGCTACTAGGAAGCCCAAGAGTCTCAACGCTTCACTAATTTTTGCCAATATACTTCTCTGAAGGGCTTTGGTACTTGTGGAGAAGGTGCCCAAGGCATGGACTGCTGAACCACTTGACAAGAACAACATGGATTCTAGTGAAAGCAACCTATCATTAGGGACAAAGATCATTAGTGCATCTAAGTGAACCGAACTTGGATGTTAAGGAAAATTTAATACTTCAAACAAGGACTCCCTTCTAGAATCAAGACCTTGACCTCACAATGGTGTTTTCTCCCTAGGTAGGGGTGGCTAAAGGTCAACCCTATTAGGTGTTTCCAACTCCTAAGGGAAAGTAACATTTCCTTGGTCCACCATTCAATTGATAGGTGTTAGTGAATAGTAATGATGGTAACAAAGGGGATAAGAATTCATGGCCAAGTGCCATGGTCAAAGGGACCTGTTGATAGTCGTGTCCACATCTTGAGTGTATAGATGTGAGGAGGGAGCATTCGTGGATGCATGAGTTACCAACACTGACTTTGTTTTTCCACCCCTCTTGTGCTCCTTTTACTTCTCAATTTTTCTTTGTATTATTGCTTATAGCTCAAGGGTTAGAGCTTGATTTGTATGTAGTAGCTTTATTAACCCTCTTACATGAGTCAGTTTATGTGCTCAGGAACTGAGTGATGGCCATATGAGTGAGGTAGAGCTCATGCTAGGTTTTTGCCCATATGCTAACCTTTATGTCCCTGGCCATCTTTTGCATTTTGATTTTTCTTTCTTTCATCTTGTTGTGGCCATGATATGCTCTTTTTATTTCTTTTAGTTGCATCAACCTCAAGTTTCTGGGCCTTACCCAGGTATGCGGACGTATGAGTGCCAAATTCCAAGGAACCATTGACATTTGAACCCAAATAAAGGAGGTGAGATATGGGCTTGTAATGTAAGATGGAAGGTGTTAATTATGACATATGCGAAGATGGAACTACACTATCTCAATTAGGGTTTCACAACTAGTGCCCCTCCTATACCCAAAGGGCCTTAGGGGAGGTCCCAATGGACTAGGATCAAAGATTAACCCTCGGGCCTTACCCAGGTATGCGGACGTATGAGTGCCAAATTCCAAGGAACTATTAACATTTGAACCCAAATAAAGGAGGTGAGATATGGGCTTGTAATGTAAGATAGACGGTGTTAATTATGACATGCAAAGATGGAACTACACTATCTCAATTAGGGTTTCACAACTAGTGCCCCTCCTATACCCGAAGGGCCTTAGGGGAGGTCCCAATGGACTAGGATCAAAGATTAACCCCCCATGTAAGTTGAGAGAACAAGATCACGGTCAATGTTTGTCAATATTCTAGATCACCCATAATCCATACTAAATGCCTAAGAACAAACAAGTGTAACCCCCTGATTGAAAAATGACCAATGTACCTTTTGAGTGAAAGCCCCCCTTCATCCATTTGCTCATACTGGATGGGTGAGAAGCAAAGTGCTGATGTAAGCAACAGAGATATATGACATATCATCAGCTAGTGGTGGCTGTTAAGAGCTACTGGCTATCTGTTTGACCAACTAGTTGTCAAGCGTAAGAGAAAAGTTCTCCTATGGGGTTACCCATTTTGGTGGGTAATAGGCCAACTCTTAAAATTCCATGGGAGACTTACCTAGACAAAATGAATACTCCACCACAAGATCAGTAGACTAGTACCTATGAAATCTCTATTGGGTGATGAGGTCTAGGAGTTAGTTTTGCCAATATGAAAATGGTAATTGACTGTAGATGCAGACTAACAATCAACGCACTCAATAAATGAGGAATAAATCCTTGAGAAAAAGTACAAGATTGAGTGTAAGACAACCCTTACCAACTTGAGGATGAAATTCTTTGATATTACCTTTGGTATATGGCTGGAAAAGACACTTTTAGCTTGCTAGTCTGGACTTGCAAACCTACAATTTTGCAAATAAATAATGCAGAAGCCAACAAGCTAGGGGCCACTTCAAGGTCACCCACAAGCCTAAACATGTGCAAATAAAATATGGTTATGGGTTGGAAGGGTTAGTACACTAAAATAGTTTTCCAATGAGCCCGCTAGCACTTTTAAATGCAGAGTATTTCAAGACATGTAGATCTGGAAAATGCTAAATGTTGGGGTTAAATCCCCACTAGGGTGAAAACTTAGATTTTTAATCTTGATCCCAATAAGCTTGGGATGGATTTCCTACTTCTAACAATGTTCCATAAGCTTCTCCAATGTTCCGAGTGGAGAAAACCCACAAAAGGGAGGCTTGTGGGCAAGATAGCCAAGTGTTGGGGTTTTGGACCCAATGCTGTGGGCTTGGAACCCCCAAGGCACTCGCACAAGAGCTATAAATGTAGGCCAAAGGAAAAGTCTAGTCATAGGTGTAACGGACTTCATTTGTGAGAAGATCGACCCCATAGGAAGAGGCCGAGTTTTGTGGGTAGAAGGCTTGGTTTGCCCTAGCTACAGACATTGAGCTCTGTAAGGAGCCAAGGAAACTAAGAAGAGGTGAGTAAGGAGTTTGTTCAAGAGGCTGAGTTGAAGTTCTGCGCGACAGTGTGAAGCCGAAGTTTGTTGATGCAGTGAGAAGGTTTGAAAAGTAGCAACCAAAGTGATTGAGTGTTGGGCATAGACTAGACCTACGGTACATGGAAATTCCAATATGGTATCAGAGCTACTTTGTGTTAGTTGCTATAGCATCAGAGGTGTTCTCGTCTCGAAACTTTGTGGGGAGGCTAAAACACAGGAGTTCTCCATAACCCAAAAATCGTTTCTAGAAATTCCACCTAGAAGTGTCTGAATTAGATTATTAGCATATTTTTTAATTATTTCCTAAGTCTAAACTTATGAAAAGGGGTTAATTAATCAGAATTAATTGAGGTAAGGTGTGAATCATCTAGAAACTCACATAGATTGAAAAGGAATTAATCTGGGCCCTTGATTAAGTTTTAATCTTGGTCGTTGGAGGTCCAACAAAGGATGATAAGAAGAAGTTGATGGGTAGATGAAGAACACACTTGTGGAGTTCGATTTCCTTGGAGAGTTTTATTTTTCTAGAGAGCCAGTAGTTGCCGGAAGAGTTCGAGCTTCAGAAGGAAGCAGAGACAATGAGGGGTAGGGACAGTGAGCCGGAGAAAGTTTTCCAGATTTGGTGAAGTGCATCGCAGAGTCATAAAGAGCCACAGCGATGTTGACGCAGTGGTTGCGCAAAAGCCTCTAGAGACAATTTGATTTTGCTGGAGAGAAGCTGGATTTTAGTTCCAGAGGCCAGAAAAGTGTTCCAGAAGGCCGAAGAGGCAATTTCTTAGCGAGTGGCAGACAGGACAGCTACATAAGCAACTGATTTAGGCAGAGCATAGAAGGGATTGCGCAAGGGTGACACAGGCTTGCAGAGAGGATGAGCATAGAAGGGATTGCGCAAGGGTGACACAGGCTTGCAGAGAGGATGTTTGGAGTCTGGACGACTCACTTGGAGCTATAGTCAGAGGCTACATTGCTAGTGGGGGTGAGGAAGATTCCTCACAATATTTTTGCCTGTAACTTCTCTGTAGGATTGCTAGTTTTCAACATCCAGATTGTACTCAAAATTTCTCATTGTTGCATAATAATAAAAACACTCATCTACTGCATCGATTTTCCCGCATTGGGTTTTTCCGGGGACATTTGTCCAAAAATAACTGTGTTAATTTTTGATGTGTGTGTGCTAGCATATTTCTCAATTTCCAATGCTATTATTTTTTGCAGTTTTATTTGTGAATGTTGCAGTGTGATTTATTCTATATTTGTCGTAGCAAATAAATTGTTAAATTAATTAACAATTAGAAGAATAATTTCTAGTTGTTGCAATAGGATTTCAGACTTGAAATTTTCACATGGTATTAGAGTGTGATTGCTTAGATGGGGAAGCTTAGAAGTGGAGGTAGAAATTTGATGTTCAGAGGGAGCAACAAGATGAATTTCTAGAGGTTGTGTAGAGCATAAGCAAGGCAGTTCGAATTGTTGGGCAGATCGACTTTCTAGTGCAGATTGGCAAAAAAATTTGGCTTGCCAGATTCATTGATTCAGCAGGCAGAGGGAGCAACAACTTAGATTTTCGCTGAGCAGATTCCTTGTTTGGGCGCAAAGGGTTTATAGTAGCAGAATCAGTGGCGGGTGGAAGAGAAATAATACACACAGAGGGAAAATTTCTCTCATGGGATCTCGAGTTTTAGAGATAATTTTTTCAGTTGCAGATTTGCAGTCACTGTGAGTAGAGTTTCTCACTACAGAAGGCAGTGCGTGTAGCAGATCCAATAGCCGAGAACAGGGAAAGAGGGAGATTTTTGACCAAATTTAAGATGGCCACAACTCGACTTAGAGATCAGGATAGGTTGGAGGGAGCCTCCAACTATGTCATTTGGAAGGCTAGAATGTCCTTCCTTTTGGATGAATATGGCCCGAAAGCTATATTGATAATGTTGTAGCAGTACCCCAGAATGCTGATCAACTCAAGGAGTACAAGAAGGAAAAGGCGAAGGTGAAGTGGATGATTTTGGATGGAGTCCGAGATCATCTAGTCTCACATGTGGTAGACAAAGGTTCGACCAAGGAGATGTGGGATGCTCTCTTTGAGCTATTTCAAAGTCCTTCTGAGTAGTGGAAGATGTTTCTCTAGGAGAAGCTGAGGAGCATAAGGACGCAGAAGGGCGAAATCATAGATGGCTTCCTCATCAGGATTTAGGAAGTTTGAGATCAACTATCAACCATTGGGGAGGCACCCCAACCCACAAAGCTTGTACAGTTGGCACTTAATAGTGTTTCAGATGATTGACAGGTGTTTGTCCAAAGTATCTTGGGTAGAGACACATTGCCTAAATGGGACAGGATGTGGTCCGCTCTACAACAGGAGTTGAGGCGGACTCTAGTAAAGAGTACCATCAGCGACAATAGCAACAAGGGCGTGAAGGGTGAGAAAGAAGAAAATTTGGCCTTAACATCTAAGGGTCCCAGTCAGGGGCAGGGGGAAGGAAGAAGGAGAAGGACCTGCCAAAGGTCAAGTGCGTCAGATGTGGTGATTTTGTCCACTACAGTACACAATGTCCTCTCAGAAAGAAGGGCAAGCAGGAGAAGTAGGACTAGGTAGCAACATCCGCTAAGATAGATAAGATGTCCTCTTGGCTGGAGGGAGATTTCAAAATGTTTACAACTATACCTCCAGGAGAGAGGTGGGGCTATCTAGAGTTGGAGTCCAAGAGAAGCGCAGACATGGGCAGGGTCCATTGAGGTGTCCTCCTCATGGATCATTACCTTGCTACGGGGGCTCACAATATTCAGTAGTAGGATGGATCGGTGTCAGTGATGTAGTAAGATTGCGGACTGACAGTTGCAGACTAGTAACAGTCAGGTGTTGAGGAGCGTAGTGTAGAGTCAGCAGCAGTGCAAATTCTCCAGTGGATAGTAAAATAGACAAATGCATCATACTGAACACAGTTGATTCAGTACTTAGGATGCTTCTCAGTTGCAGTAGTTGCAGTGGCAACAACAAAAGTTGAGGAGGAGTTGTAGTGCATATGTAGTGTTGGTAGTGTAAGAAACAACATAGATGCAACATCAAAATTGCGCAGTGGTTGGACATCAACAACGTGACAGAAGGTGGTACAGAGACAAAGTATTGTGGCAGAGTGTGCAGCACTAGAGAGAACACCTTCCTCACTAAGAGAGAGTGTTAGTTTCTATAGCATCGGAGGTGTTCTAGTCTCGAAACTTTGTGGAGAGGCTAAAACAAAGGTGTTCTCCATAACCTAGAAATCATTTTTGGAAATTCCACCTAGAAGTGTCTCAATTAGATTATTAGCCTATTTTTTAATTATTTCCTAAGTCTAAACTTAGGAAAAGGGGTTAATTAATCAGAATAAATTAAGATAAGGTGTGAATCATCTAGAAACTCACACGGATTGGCAGGGAATTAATTTGGGCCCTTGATTAAGTTTTAATCTTGGTTGTTGGAGGTCTAATAGAAGATTATAAGAAGAAGTTGATGGGTAGATGGAGAACATACTTGTGGAGTTAGATTTCCTTGGAGGGTTTGATTTTTCCAGAGAGCCAACAGTTGCCTGAAGAGTTCGAGCTTCAAAAGGAATCAGAGATAGTGAGGGGCTGGGACAATGACTCAGAGGAAGTTTTCCTAATTCGGTGAAGTGCATTGTAGAGAGGCAGAAAGAGCCACAATGGGGTTGACGCAAGGGCTACGCTGAATCCTCTAGAGACAATTTGAGTCTGCTGGAGAGAAGTTGGATTTCAGTTCTAAAGGCCGGGAAAGTGTTCCAGAAGGTCAGAGAGAGTTTCTCAGCCAGTGGTAGACAGGATGGCTAGAGGAGCAGTTGACTCAGGGTAGAGTGTAGAAGGGATTGCACAAGGGTGACGCAGGCCTGCACACAGGCTGTTTGGACGACTCACTTGGAGTTGCAGTCAGAGCCCAGATTGTTAGTGTGGGTTAGAAAAATTCCTCACAATATTATTGCCAGTAACTTCTCTGTCAGATTGCCAGTTTTCGATATCCAGATTGTACTCATAATTTCTCACTGCTACAGAATAATAAAAACCCTTAGCTGCTGTATTGGTTTTCCCGGATTGGGTTTTTTTGGGGACATTTGTCTAAAAATAACTATGTTCTTTTTTATGTTTGTGTGGTAGTATATTTCTCAGTGTTCAATGCTATTATTTTTCGCAGTTTGATTTGTGAAGGTTGCAGTGTGATTTATTCGATATTTTCTATAGTAAATAAATTGTTAAATTAATTAACAATTAGAAGAATAATTTCCAGTTGTTGCAATAGGATTTCAGACTTGAAATTTTCACACTTTGAAGCGTAGCTAGATTAGAGTGCGCACAAGTGTCAGCTTTAGGAGGGAGCTGTGGGATTGTTGCATAAGAAACAATATTGCCAACTCACAGTTGACTAGACATGTAGCAGAAGATTCAATAAAGAACATGGAGATGTAGTCTTGACTAGTTTGGTGACAAGATAGAATGGGAGTTTTGGAGGATTGGTGGAGAACACGATGCACAACAATATTTTGTTTGGCAGGTTGTTGATGATGGACTTCCATTGACTTGTCATAGTATGTTGAGCCAGTTCATTTGCCTTGGCAAGGAATGATTGTGAGATAGTTCCATGTGGATGGCAAGTTGATTGTGAGATAGTATCTTCAATGGGTTGTAGAGTTGCTCATCCAGTAGTGGAGTCATGTGCATATGAGGTGTTTGACCCAGGAGGATGAAGACACTTGCAGAATTGAGTTGTGGTGGTATAGAATGGATTAGGCCTAGTGTTCGACCGCAACTTGGGACGAACCTTGAAAGGACACTATTGAAGAATCTAGGGCATCTACGTTATGATGAGATTCTTCTGACAATGATAACTATTTGTGAAGAACTTTTACTTTTCTTATTATCACAACCTTCTCTTATTATTATTAGTATGTGTTCTCTTACTTCATCAAACATTTACTAAAACAAAAACAGACAAGAACACAAAATGTTAGTTCTCAGCCAGGACAAAACCTCTCTCTCCTATAGAGGAAAACCCTTCTGCAAATTTCTCTTATTGAAGCTTCAATTGACAAATGCGAAATCCTAGACCCTTGACAAGTAGATCCTCCAAGCACAAGGCACAGTCTCTATTTTGAGCCTTTTCTTTGATGCCTTCTTCTGTATTGCACACTGACCTCTTCCTTCACTCTTCTTCCCACAACTGATAATACTTTCCTTTGCTCTTCTTCCGACCACTGGTAGCACTTACTGCAGAAACCCTCGAGCTCCTTAGAGACCTATTTCACAATGTATTCCTCCTTTCTTTTCCTCACTTGGCAGGCTTCTTTCTTCTTGATACTTAGGCTAGACAATGAGCCTCTTTTTGAGGTGTATTTCCGAGTTAGAGGCTTTCCCTCTTAACCCTACTGCAGATCAGATTCTTCCTCACACGTGTGGCTGATTTAAGGCTTGAAATGAGACTTTTAATTTCTCCTTTCCTTCGCTTGAGGTGAGACCTTCTTCACTTGAGATAGAGGTCTATTAGAAGCCTTTTTTTCACCCAAACGAGACTTCTTGTAGAGCTGCAATTTCTGACTTGTTGCAGCAGCAAAATGTTTCTCTTACCTTCGCACATGTGACAGAAAAGAACCCTAAAAATAGTCCCCAAAACTCAGATTCTTCTTCTCTTTCTTCGCTGCCCTAGAAGCACCCTTTTGCTCCCTTTTTGCACCTCTTTCTTGAATTTTCCTTCCCTTATTTCAGAGATCACTTGCTTTCTTCTTTGATAAGGTCGAATGGCTCTATATATAGGAGTCTGTTCCTCCTTTTGGGCCAACTTCAGCTAGTGAGGTTGACTTGACTTTAAGTGCACCAAAATTCATTCTTTGAGCTGACTAGAAGAGGAGACTTGTCTTTGCTTTGGAGGATCACTTTTGAGTCTTGACACACATCTTTGACATAATTACATAGGTTACGTAGTGTAACATGCCCACATGGGTCTTCAATAATTACATTGACTCTTTGACTTTCCTAGAAGCACTTAAACATGTGCTTGACCTATCAAATGGGCAAGAAACCCATTTTTGACAATGACAAAAATAATTATTCTTTTTTTTACAAGTACAAAGATCAAAATTATATTTATGAAGACCAAATATAATTACACTTTCTTCAAGAGACACAAGTTTAGTTGCAACACTTTTCGGGAGGGAAAGTAGAGTGAGCCAAGAGGAGGTTGAGTAGGCTCAAATAGAGTCTAATTTTAGAGGGAGACTGTGAAGGAAAGCTAGTTGCCTAGTGGAAGTCAAACCTTCAGTTTCAAGCGAGAGAAGTCTTTCAGGCCATGCAAGGAAAGTCACGGACCATGTGAGGACAATCACGGTGGGTGCAAGGAAAGTCATAGCCCATGCAAGGACAATTATGGTTCATACAAGGAAATTCATGGTACATGCAAGGATAGTCATGAACCATGCAAGGCAAGTCATGATCATGCAAAAAGAAGTCGTGGCACATGCGAGGAAAACCATGGACATGCAAGGAAAAGTCGTGGATCTGGATATTTCAAGGAGTATGGCATCTTCGAAGATCCAAGTCTTCCAAAAGGACATGGTTGTGGATCAGATTTAGAGGCAGGGCCACTTCCAGGTAGTGGTGGAAATACCTTCCTCACTAAGAGGGAGTGTTGAAATTTGGGTAGCTTGGAAGTATTTCTGACTATAGAGAAAACCCACAAAAAGGAGACTTGTGGGAAAGATAGCCAAATGTTGGGGTTTTGGACCCAAAGCAGTGGGCTTGGAACCCAAGGAAATTAATATTCTATTCTAATTTGTTATTGAGTGGTAAATTGGGGTTTCTTGAAGGAGAAAGAAGACACCCAAAACAATCACATAAGAGCTATAAATATAGGTCAAAGGAGAGGCCTAGTCACAAGTGTAAAGGACTTCATTTGTGAGAAGACCTGCCTTAGGAGGAGGCTGAGTTATGTGGATAGAAGGGTTGGTTTGCCCTAGCCGCAGGCAACAATTTCTATAAGGAGCCAATCAACCAAGAAGCGGTGAGTGAGGAGTCTATTTGAGAGTTCGAGTTGAAGTTCTGCACAACATCAACAAGCCGAAGTCTGTTGATGCAGTGAGAAAGTTTGAAAAGGAGTAGCTGAAGTGAAAGATTGTTGGCCATAGTCATCTTTAAGATCTGTTCAGTGCAAGGAGCACTGGCCACAACCTTAGGGGTAGGGTCGAGGGCCTCAGAAACATGCACATGCAAGCTAAGGGCTTGAGAGACATAGTCCAGAACACGTCGAGAGATATTTGAGGAGGGTCGAGGCTGATAAGTGGTAGGACGCAGGGTTGTAAGGTAGGCGAAGGGCCTTAGGAATCGATGTGAAATAGACCAAAGTGTGAACATGGCTGGTAAAGGTCTTCATGACTTGTTGAGGAGGCTGGTTAGCGCCTTAGGAATCAAGAATAGGGTGGCCACATTTAGGACAAAGATTAGTAAGAAAGGTTGTATACAAGAGGAGGCTGGTTAGGGCCTTAGGAATCAAGGATAGGTAGGCCGAAGTGAAGAAGTCTGACTAGGAAGGCTTTAGGTGACTTAAGAAGGTTGATCAAGGGTTCGAACAACAATAGGCCCAATGCTAAAGGTGTTGCACCAGGAAGGGAGTTGTTGTTGGAGTTTTGGGAATCAGATTTACCGTTAGACCAAAACCTTTAGGTGTTAGTCAACGATCACATTGCCAGTGTTAAGGATCCATGAGAGGCAGTTAGTCCATGTCGCGAAACACACAAAGAGCGTTGGTTTATCCAATGTCCAACAATCTCCCCCCAACACGAGCCAGGTGTGTATCGAACTCGTGAATTACACTCTAATAGCACTTGTTGGGATTCACAATTGCTATTAGACCAAAACCCATAGGTGTTAGTCAAAAATTGCATCGCCAGAGATAAGGATCCACAAGAGGCGGTTAGTCCATGTTGCGAAACACACGAAGAGCATTGGTTTATCCAATGTCCAACATGGATGTTGTGCCTAGGGCTGCTAGGTGGGCAACGAAGATTGGCTCAAGCGTTTGGCCTTAAGGAGTAGGCCACCAATGACAAAGAAGTTTGTAGCAGCAAAGGACGGGTGCAACATCAAGGTACAACAAGACTTGTGTGATAACTGAAGGCTAATGGAACAACCCAGGCGAGTCAAGTTCTTGCTGGTCATTTTTGCAAGCAAAGGACAACCATTTATATTTGTATCTCGACAGATGAGGATTTGATGGACTAGGTGTCAACCCTAGTTGTATTTTTTCAAAGGACTGACTGTGTACTATACCATTGTATTGGGGTTTGTAAAGGGCCATGATCTTTGGTACGAGAGCCTGATGGTTTTCTTATTGATGGATTAATAAGGAACATGTTTTGGGCCATAAAATACCGTGTATTGTTATTGATCTCATTGTTGTTATATTCTACTGTACAAAGTTGTTTAAAGTTGGGCATCTCTAGTGTGTTTGTGTTCCTAGCTAGGGCATAGACCAAACTTAGGGTGCATAGAAATTCCAACATGCCAATAGCCTCTGAGTACTCTTGTTTTGCACATAAATTGCAATGTTACATGCCTTTGCATAAAAAAACGTAGGTGGCTCCTAGTCATGTATCATTGCCTTGGAAAAATTGATGACAGATTGATTTTTTCTCTCTGCAACCTCGTCCTGTTGAGGGTTGTATGAGACTATAATCTCCCTCTTGATCCCTACCTCTTTGAAGAAATCCTTGAATTCATTGGAGGTGTACTTTTCCCCATTGTCTAACTTCAAGACCTTGATCTTCTTGCCTGTCTAGTTGTCCACTTGGGCTTTAAACTCCCATAACCGATTGGAGACCTCATTCTTGGTCTTCATGAGGAAGATCCAAGTTTTCCTTGAATAGTCATCAATAAATGTGATATAGTACTTTGCTCCCTGCACTGATGCAACTAACATTGGTCCACATACATTTGAATGAATGAGATCCAAAATCTCTTTGGATCTACTCACGCTTAATGGAAAAGTAGCCTTGGCATTCTTGTAAAGTGCACACCCTTTGCAAACACATTGTTGCTCAATGTTGAAATATAGGAGACCAGTGACAATCTCGCTTAGGATCGACAAAGCCTTTTAGTGCAAGTATCCCATCCTCTTGTGCCATAGCTCACTCAGGTTGTCACTGTCATGTACCGATGTTTGAATAGGCTTAACTATCAACCTGTATAAGTTGCTTTCTCTAGCCCTAATGGCTACTGCTATGTTTGGCCTAGACGCCTGTTAAAACTGGCAACTAGGGCCAAATTCCACTTTGGACAACTTATTTGATAAAGATAATCCTTGCATTAAATTCCTCTTCTCGAGAGGATCAAAATCGACCTAAGGATCACCAAATTTGGATAAGAAAAAGTACTTATTCACTCAAAAGAATTTCTATAAGGCATAATCTTATCAAGGTGGGAAAAAATTGAAAAATTGAAATTTGAATTTGCCTCCAAAGTGTCAAGGTCGGCTAACCTCCATAAGGGAAAATCATCATATCTATTTGTATATATATATTCACCTTCCATCCTCATTTGAGAAGATAAGAATGAATCATATCTACATCTGGAATGTTGCTGGACTAAGGCAGCAAGAAGAGTTTGGGGAAGGATTGTCTTGATGTTTTGGTGCGGATCTCTTGAAGGAATAGGGTCGAGACATCTGAGGTAAGTGTGGGCCATTTGGTGTTAGTTTCTACTGTTATTTACCTTTTGTTCTGGGCCGCAGAGCTTGCTGTAGCTACATCAAGGTTGAAGTATCTTGTTGAAGGGCCGAGAGGCTTGGTGTTGGGTTTCCTCTCTAAACTGTAGGCACAAGGAGTACACCGCTGCCCAGACTGAGAGTGTAACCTTTGAATCAGTGATCAAAATTCTTTGTGGAGCATCTCAGTGAACTGTTGTATGGCCTAGGAAGGTATTCGTGATATCTTGATCTAGTATTTTGTTGCCTGTTGATTCAAAGAACGACCACAAACTTTTGAAAGTCTAATGCTACAAGATGAGCCACAGATCTGACCCTAAGGAATGGCAAAGGGTAGCATCCTTCTTGACAAGCAAAGCCGCAGTTAAGAAGAGGTGTTCTGATTCAGTTAGAAGGGTCATCAATTATTCACTAGCAGCCCCAACCCTCTTCAGTATATCAGGATTGCAGTCTTGTGTACTCCATCGGTTTGTTTAAAGGATGTGCTGTTAGATCAATTGGCTAGTTTGCCTTGACTTTAGATTATTGTTCTCATATCTCGCTTTGCTGGACATTTGATATATTTAATAAGAAGATTGATCAAGGGTTTTCCTCTTCTTGGGGTTTTTTCCCTGGATTGAGCCAATCCTATGTTCTCTTGTCTTGGCTTGTCTTCTGCATTTATTGTCTACGTTATTTATTTAGTTACTGTCAATTTGATAATGGATTATGTGATTGCTAATGGAACTAAATTGGAATTATAAATGAGCTAACACGAACATTGAAGTGATTGTCCTAAGTAAAGAACAAAATTTAACAACTCCTCTAGACAAATGAGCATCTACCCATTCTTGAAGATGACCTCATATCCTATGTCCTCCATCACAGAGATTGAGAGCAAGTTCTTCTGTAGTCCTGGTGCAAACAATGCCCATGGATTCCAACATCCCTCCTAACTCTAGTTGGAACTTAGTGGTTCCAACACCCTCCATTGCATACTTAGCATCATTACCAAGCTCCACATGCAAATATGTGCCTCGTCCCATCAAACAACTAAATAGCTCTCGTGCCTTTGTCATATGATGTGATGCACCACTATCCAAGTACCAAGCACTCCTAGTGATGTTGCTAGTAGATAGATAAAAGACAAATGAGAAGTCCTTCTTGAACTTCGTTACAAACTCATCAAGTTGAACCTCTATCGATTGTTGTTTGCTGCGACTTCGCCTTCCTTTTCTTCTTTGAACACTATGATGCATAGTGCCCATTCTTGAGGCAAATGAAGCACTTTAGCTTGCTGAAGTCCTTTTTCTTCCTTGGGCGAGAGGTTTCCTCCTCATTGTCACTCTTGGAACCCTTCCCTTTTCCCTTCTTGTCCATGCTGACCAAGGCCAGGTTCTCCTCTCCATGTTGTTGCTTGTCGGCCTTAGACTCCTCTCAAGTCTCTTCCTAGATGTGATCATCCTAAAGCCTTTGCCAATTGGGAAGTTTCTCTCAAGCAACGATTCCCTTGACAAATGTTTCCCATGACTTGGGAAAATCAACTAGTGCCACATTTACGAGCTCTACGTCCTCCACTTCCTCCCCAGTGGTTGCAAGTTGATCCCGTGTTTGGATGATGATAATCCTCATGAAGTAATTGGTAATGTTATCAGACCTGACATTTGGATGGATTTGACCTTGTTTCTCAAGATCATTTTCCTATTCATGTTGTCACTATAGAACAGGTCTACTAGAACCATGAACATCTCCTTGGCTATCTTCTTCTTTGCTGAGTGAGGGATCGAATGGTCCTTTGCGATGTCCATGATGACTTGTTGAGATCTATTGTCCCTCTTTTGATGGGTTGATAACTGCATGGGATTTGTTGGTGATTGAGTCTGCTTGTCAACAATGTGTCAAAGATCATTTTCTTTTAGTAGCAAGGTAACCCTTGCCTTCTAGGGCTGGAAATTTGATGCTACATCCAACCTATCCTCAAATCTTAAATTGGTAACTGCCTTCTCTAGATCTAATAATTATCGCCTTGTGCTAAGTCCTTTTAGCATCCACAAGAAAATAAATGCTACTGGTTTATAGATTTGCGAAGATCTCCTTGTGGATATGTGTTTAGGTCCTTTAAAATGCCCACGAAAAATATTTTTTGCTAAACCCTAATTGGTACCGTCTCCTTTTGAACAATGACCTCTGCCAATCATTGTTGTTTGCAATCTGCAAACTCTACTGTCCTCCTTACAATGCCAATTCTATGAGCATACCTTGTCACTTTGCATTGATGTACGTTTCTTTATGGGTTTGCTAGTGACTACTAGCAACAATTGTTGTAACCCTTGCTTCGTATGCACATTCCACTTGTGGCTAGGTTCTTGAGACCACTACGCAATGGCTATCAACTATTGGATATGGAGGTTGTCGCTTGTGATACCTTGTTGGTAGCTTGAACTTGCAACAACTCCTTGGCGACGGTTTCTTGGCATCCACGCTAACTACTTTGCAACTACCCTTGTGGATCTTGGTTGCGGCTGCTAGCTTGGCCGCTGACAACTGTAGTAACAATTTTTTTGTTGTTGGCCACTAACTCAACTCCTTTACTTTTGTTACTTTTTTTATATACTTTATTAGTCGCCTTTTTTGGCCCCTGCAACTGGTTGCACTCTATCGGCTGTCTCAACCCTTCACCCGCATGCTTCCCTAGACAGTTGATGGCTCCCACTCACAACATACAACTACATGCTTCTTGCTTGCAACTTGTTGTAGGTTGTATCCCCCCCATACAACCCAATACCGTACGACCATTGCCGAGATTATTGTAGAAAAATTATGATCTGCACCCTTAACCTAGTTTACAAGTTTGCATGTGTTGTTTATGCCCAACCCACATGTTTGTCATGCTGATATAAATTTCAGTATGCATTAATTGTAAACATTCAAAGAGTACTACTACTATTTTTCACTTTCCTATCAGCTGAAAATTAATACATAATTTTTGCAAGGATTCACACATGTGAGACACTAGTTTTTGGTCATGGTGACCCTACAAAAACCCCACAACCTCTTGGAGAAAACCAGTCTTCAAAGGAGGATTTTGTTGCTTGAGAAAATTAGTCTAAGTACATAAAACAAACACAGTACTTATCTCCCTTTTAGCAGCTGAAGCATTAAATGCAAATATGGAAATTTGTGCCCACTGAGTTTTTTAGATTTTCACAATTTTTATGCCCAAAAATTTCTGCCTCAAAATCAATGCAAAATCTACCTCAATTTCTGTGCAGAACTCAACCTCGATTTTTGCGTTGAAAATGCCTCAAAATCTATGCCTGAAGATGATTGTTGTGCCTCGAAAATCATGCCAGGTGACAGGTAGAAGCCTCATCCAAATTCACGCTTCCTGTAGCAATGTTCCCAAAAATTCTGCCTCAAATTTCAGGCAGGATAGCACAACAACCTCCCTCAAATTTCGTGCCCAAGTGCCTCGAAACTTGTGCTGCAAATTTGATGTTGTGTTCTTTGATTTCTGTGCCTCTCCTTGAAATCTGAGCTGCTATTTCTTGATTTTTGTGCTACCTCCTTGAAATTCGTGCCCTAGTTCGTCTCTCCTCGAAATTCGAGCCCTTATTTCTCAGTTGCAAATTCTTCTTGAAGTTTTCTCTCTTCTTCTCCTCATCTCTTTCTCTCAAAGTGTGAAGTGAAGAATGGGCCTCCCTTTTCCTATTTTGTCTCCTTAGAAAAATCCCTAAACCTAGGATCCAATGGATGAGATTTAATCTCTAAATCTCAAGATGTGTGGTTGAGAACTTGAGAATCTGAGATTAACTCTCAATTGACCCCCTTCACAAATTGGCCCCATTACTTAAAAGCTATGTTGTAGGAAACGTAGGGCAATGGGGCGTTTCTGTACGGAAACGGGTACGAAACGCTGAAACGCGTTTAGTACGGCCCTGAAACGCATTTCAGGCAGTACTGCCATGTTTCACGAAACTGAAACGTGGCCAATACGGCCTGAAACGCGTTTTAGGGCCATATGACTCACATTTCCGCTTTTTACTTTTGTTTAAAAAAAAAAATTAGTTTGTTTTGTAATTTATTTTTAGGTTATCCTAGTGACTTCTAGTTGCTTCTAGATGCCTGTCTAAAGTTATAAAAGTGAACTTTTGCCCTAGTGTTGATATGCAGTTCATGGTAATGTTAAATTCTTAAAGTAAAAGTGATATTCTCCTTTATTTTTCATTTTCATCCTTTTACTTAAATTTTTAACATTACCATGAAATGACTCAGGATGTTTGAGAGTGGTTTCGCCCTCATTGGATTTCATATGGAGAAAGTAGAATTTTAGATCTCACTCAAAATCCAGCAGATTTTTCTGTTTTTTAGGATTTCAGGATTAGGGGGATTGCAATGTTTCCATTGGATTTTATCTTGTACTAGGGTATGGAACTTGTATTTAATCAAGAGCACTAAGGTCGTTCGACTATGTAGGAGGAGACTCCCAATCAAGCATGAGACAAGAAATTAGAAATTTCTCGTGGCTGATTTTGGATATTTCTATTTTCATTATGTGATCATTCATGAGTAAATGTGATGTAAATTTAGAGACTTATAGTTTAGCATTGACAATTGACAATTTTATCATAATGTAATAAATTAGAATGTATCATATATGTTTTATGATTGCACTTATTTCTTAAATGTCCTAATATATATATATATATTCGCGTTTCCCTGTTTCCAAAATTTGGGGAGGTCGCGTTTCGTATCGCTTCCCATTTTGGAAACTCGTACTTGTTTCCCTGTTTCGTGCAACTTAGCTTAAAAGCCTCCTAGTACCTTTTTCAAGTTGTGAACCTTTTTCTATTTTTCTTATAAAGTGATTTTTCACCTCACGTTAATATTAGAAAAGTACAATGTACTTTATACATAAAGTCACTTTATAAAGTACAAGTAACTTTAATATTAGAAAAAAAGTACATGGTACAACACTTTTAAGTATCTTTTCCACCCATGACATTAGTATAACTTATAAATGTCACCAAGACAAAAGTTACCTTTCCTTTTTATTTTAGTTTTTTGGCTACCTCTTGCAAAACTGTGATTGTACGGTTATTGGCCCAATTACTTGCTGTTGTTCTGTGAACTTGAACCTGGACTGCTTAGTCCTTGCATGGTTTGCTTTTGCACGGTCTTGTGGATTTCTGTCTTTTATGTGCAATTTTTCAGAGATTGATCTTCAAAAACTAAGCTCTAATACCATGTTAATTTTCTTATCCTTATAGCCTGGTTAATTACTTCCTAGCAGATAAACTCTATTGAATAAAAAATACGGCTGAAATTTTTAACACTTTAATAAAATATAACAGTGGAAGCAAAATGCTCACACCAATCTCATACACATGGACAAAATATATTTTTCCCTTCAAAAACAATTGGTTTATTAATAATAGTCTACAACATACAATGTCACTCTTCTTGGGATAATGGCCCTTTGAGGAAAAATAAAATACAACAAAAACCTAGAAATGATCCAACTAATCAAACACTCTACATATCTTATTTGGCTGATTTGGATCTTGTTGTTCCCCAAACTAACCCTATTAAGGATCAATGTAGGACAGACAATGGAGGTCAATAAGACCTCCTTACTTTAGGTCGTAGGCTGGCCCCTTGGACCAGAGGGAGTAACCATCAACATATTACAATTGATAATTGCCCCAAATTACTTTGGAACAATCATTTAAAAGTGTATAGATTGTCCGATTAATGATAGTATATAAGATTTAAAGTGAGGAGTTGATACCGAGTGCAGATAATAAACACTCAAATTAAAACACGCTGATTGAAAAATATCCAATAGTCATCATCATACCCATAACACAAATTCCTCAGAGTAAAAATGTGATAGGTTAAGAAGAAGGATATGCCCAAGTGAATGTCGTTTGTATTCACCGATCATAAATGAACACATATATATTAAACATAAATGGTCATAACTGTTAGCACTCCCTAGTTTTCCTAGGCTGAAAATGAAACTGCAGAGGTAACCACAAACCACTTTCAAAGCTGCGATCTAGCCCTTCCAGCTTCAGAGAAAGCTTTCTCTGTATGATTTTTAATTTTAATGTTTAGATTTTAGGCTAGGTATGTGTTGACGGTACTGGACCTGCCAACATTCAAAGGATCTCCCTGGTATGATGTCCCAACTAGACCTCACATCATTTGGTGTAGGAGTCCCATCTGGTACGATGGCCCGGTTGCCAGTATCTTAAAGATATGCCTTAGCTCTTGCTTGTTAGCACATGAGAGTGGTTTACTTAGTCTTCAAACAACGAGGTTCGCATGTCTGGTGAGTGCTTAGTGTTGCTTGTGTCAAGGTTCTTTCACTGTAGAGGGAGAAGGTGAGAGTGAGTCTCAAGTAGAAAAGGAATAGTCCCAACTCTGTTAGAGACACACAACACATTAGGACATGCACAACTTCCGACAAAGTAGTCCACACGGATGAGACATGGTACACCATGGGCACACTCATCACTCAGTAGCACAACAACTCGACACGAACAACACAACCAGCATGTGCATACCTGTAGCATCATGTCGAGTTGTGTCGTGAGTCTCCTCGACTATATCACTCCTTTGGATCAGATAAATATAAAAATGGAAGCAAATATGTGAAAACATGCTGGCTTGTTAACAGGCTTCTGAATTAAGCAAAAGTTCCAAGACACATTCGTACACCATTGCATCACTAACCCTGATAGCGAGGCGTTGGAGCCACTGCTCGCTCGTCAAAGAAAAGATTACAGAATCTCAAGGCTATGTGGGAGGAGCCAAGGTGAAAAAGTCCTTTGCATGTACAAATGAGGGGTATATATAGCCAAGGGTGAAATTGACCCTTGTGATTGTTCGACTTACATGACTGTTCGACTTACATGACTTTTTGACTTCATCCGTGGGTCTCTTGGACTTCCACATTACATTACATTGATTACACTGTTATGATCCAAAGTCGTGATGTGGTTGAGGTGACTCATGACACAACACGACATGACGTTGCAAGTATGCACATGCTGGCTGTGCTGTTCATGTTGAGCTGCTGTGCTGCTGAGTGATGAGTGTGCCCGTGGTGTACCATAGCTTCACCTCCGCATGGCAGAGTGTGCAGAGTCTTCAATGGTCTTAGTGTTCGCTTGATAGTTCATGCATGCACATGTGTCTCCTTTGCTTTCTACTTGGTACACTTCGTATGTTCGTCCGTTCGTGAACAAGTCTCCTGGTATGCTCTCCTTATTCACCCCATTCGTCGTAGTGCCATGTCTCATTCATGTACTTGTGTTTGCAATCACTCATGCCGAGACGATATCAAATCTGTAAATCTCCTAGTCTACCATGATGCATCATCTTTCGTTTTTGGGTGCAGGTGACCGGGAGAAAGGACAAGGCTCTAAAACAGCGCAGAGCACATGTAAGGCCAGGATGCGGGGCTTCGAGGCACTGTCAAGAAAAATTGCGCAAAGGTCACTGGGATGCTGGGATGAGCAGTCCAGACAATAGTGACATTTTCCGGGATCTGGCTCAGCTGGGAGGTAGAACTGTGCAATTTTTTTAGGGAGGTAGTGTGGGTAGTAGGGAGGACACTAGCAGTGAAAACTGTGCAAATTCTCAGGGGAGTCTGGGAGCAGGTTGGGGGGGCTTGCTGGCCAAAACTGCGCAAAACTGGGAGGCAGTCATGCAGGATATGTCTGCGCAGTTTCTAGGCTGAGCGAGATGCCGGGCAACTGGTGGATAGATCAAGAAAACTACGCAATTTTTAGGAGGAGCAGCAGGCTGGCTGGCAGGGGGACTGACTAACAGAACTGTGCAATTTTCAGAGACAGTGCAGTCACATGCAGTGGGTGCCTGTCCCTCATGCCTGCCAATTTCTTCGGTCACCAGAAGCGAGCATGCTAACAACTTTTGCACAATTTTTGGGAGGAGTGAAGCCCGGGGTCATTGTTTGGTCAAACTCTTCGGTTGACCAACGAGAGGCTTGATGGATTGGTTTGCGGGCGACGCAGATTGAGATGGCTTGTTGGGCAACTTTTGCGCTGTTCTGGGTGACATTCAGCCAGGCTGATTCCAGGATTGCGCAGTGCATACTACCTGGGAGGCAGCCTCAGGCTTTGCACAATTCTGGGCAACATTACTAGGTCACTGAGCACTGAGACTGCACAGTGCAACTCAGCGGAGGTCTGGCTAATGGAGGGTGGTCCGGTTAACAGATCTTCGACAAAATGGTTAAGTGTGTGAGCAAGTGAACTTGTGTATACATGACCTTGCGAACACACACTCATCATGACTTGACGAAAAGACATCTCGGACCAACAAGACAACATATGCTCAGTGTCACTGACTACGGGACTGCCTAATGATGAAAGCGACAAATGTGACACTTTCGATAGACCTTTGGACGAGTTCAACGACACTTGCACGACAGTGCTTACAACATTGTGTGTGAGTGAAATAGATGTTTACATAGCGAACGCAACTCAAACACAAACCTTCAACATCACCAGAACGAGGTCGCAAGCATGACATAGCAATCAACATGCTGAAGACGACAGTTGGCCAAAACAAGCGAAAAGGAAGTACGATTTGTAGAGGAAGCACATGAAATGACTTTTGGGGTTTGTGCACATGCATGTTACTGAGGACAAGATGATATGACAATGCCAAGCAGTCTTGCAAACTCAACTAAGAGGTGTACTTCGAAAGGTGTTCTTTACTTACCATATTTATCCTCAAGATGATCGTGCATCCGATGGAGTTTGCATGCAGTCCTGATCTTTTCCATTACTTGGTCTCTTGGCCCTTCTCCTCAATTCCTTGGGAGTGATATCAGCATGTCACCTTTTCCTTGTCATTGAGAGATAGGTCAGCGTTGTTTCAACGGGCAATGGTTGTTGTTAGAATGAGGCCCTGGTAGGCCCATCTGCGTAGTTTCGGCATGCAAGATAGACTGGGCAACTTGGACAACACTGCGCAGTTTTGAGGCACAGGACTCTGTTGCAGGATGGGGTTCTTGGGAGTACACCTTTGCGTAGTTTCTGAATGGAGGGTAGCTTGATTGCTCTACGCATTTGTGGGGAGTAGCGCTGGCTGTCTGATTGCTCTGCGCATTTCTGGAGAGCAGTGTCGGTTGGGGTCTCTGTGGGCTGCGAGGTTTCAGCAGGCAAGGGAGGAAGCTTGATGGTTGTAGAAGCAAAGGGCAAAGTTCCGGGCAACTGATTAAGGCTAGGTTGCTTGGGAAATGGCTAAGTGTGAGATTAGTGACACAGATGTAAACAGTGATAGGACTCGACTGTAATTGCACACAGACACTTAGTGACACAACGTAGACCATCGAGAATGTAGAAGACATACTTTGCTTGAGGCAACAACCTTCGTGACAAGAGTGCGTGAAGTGAGAGTGAAACATGTCTATGTGATGACAACCACTCCTACGCACACAATTTCCTTGAAGCAAAACAACATTCCCTTTGTATGACAAACAACAACCCCTATGCCCAAAGATGACACATGCTGCATAAAGATGAGAACACGGACAATTCTTAAGATCAAGGAGGGGAGCTTGAAATCATCATCTTACCAACAAATGACCAAGGATGATCGATTGCAGGGTCCAAGGTAGGCTCCGAAATTTGCCTGCAAGCCAAAATTTTGGAGGGTGGTTGTAGCCGCTACAACAGTATGAAAGGACAAAATATTTTTTTTAAAATTTTGGTTGTAAAATGGTAGAGAATTCCAGTGGGCATGGAGTCATAGGGTCTTCAGTGATGAATTTAAATAAATAGAGGAGCAAACACCTGGGCGAGATAGGCAAACCCTTGGATCTTGTAGAGTTGTTGTGGTATGAATAAGATGAATGAGAATTAAGTTCAATTAAATATAGAGCATACACTGATGAATTCTATACTTACTATCAGAAAGTAAACATTGATATTGTTTAACAAGCCAGAGCAAAGTACTGAAAGTAAATTTGGCCCTTAATCTTCTTGTAAACATTTTAAGAAGGAAAGCATTCATGTGAAACTTGAAAGGAAACAAATTTACAAAGAGGGAAACACCACCATTTGCTTGACACAAGAATCCTGAAACCAAACTGCCTCTGTATTACTAAGTTGATTAATTCAAAATTATATTTGACTGCTTACAATCGCAGAAAAATCTTTTCTTCTTGCATAATCCAACCCTTACTAAGTCTTTTTACAAAATATTTATAGACTTTGTCTTGAGTTAATTTAGACTTCAAATAAAATTTATTACAAAATAATATCTACTAAAAACATGTAGATATTTCCAAAATAGAACTATGTAATAGGAAATCTCGACTATTTTTGATTTTCTACTCAGACTTTGAGGTGAACTGTTGTTGACTGTAGCTGCTTATTCGTTTCTTTTGTCTGTCTGTTGCCAAAACTGTAGGATTTCTGTTTATCTTTATTCAGCCAGCTCTAGTAACTTATCCCATCGCTCTTCACTTGGAATGGACAAATTTACCATGTTGCTGAATCTCTCATCTACTTATGTGTATGTCTCAAAAGATGGCTTGTTCAGAAATAGATGATGCATTTCATGCTGAACATGCTGTAGGCCTTCCATGAAAGCTTCTCCACTTATAGTTCCTTTGACTTCAGCAAATTTAGATGCATATGCAGCAATATTACATAATTGATCTAGACATTTTTCTAATGGAATCAATTTGCCATTAGAAGCTCTTAAGGCTGGGAGCTCTTTCTCTTGCAATACATTAAATTTTTTGTCGAATCCTTTTACCTATCACTCCAATTCTTTGCACTTATTTTATAATTGCACCATAGGGTTTTTCTTTGTCAACACTCTTTTGACTTCCATCAGTGCATCCGTTCTATCATGAATGTTGAACTCTTCAAGCTCATCTTTAGTTTTGGAATTCAACATTTTTATAATCACGTGTGCTTCTGCTGGTCTATGCTCAATTTCAACTTTTGTCTGCTCAATTACTGCCTTAACATTTTTGCACCAACTATTCTTGTTCAAAAATGATCTGAATAGATAGCCACAATTCTGTAATATTTGCACTAATATTGTGCCAAAACCTACGCTTGGCCTCTGCTAACATTTGAGTTGTAAGGGATTGATCTTCATATTTTTGAATTTGTTGAATTAATTTAAAATTCTTTTGTACCTCTGCAAGGTATGCATTATCTGCTTTGATCTTTCTTTCCTCCATCTTTGTGAGTTCTGCTGTTAACTTCTCCTTTTCCTTGTTTGTTAAAGATAATTCTCCTAAAGCTTGGGCTAGCTTCTAAGAAGAATTTGAAGTTGATTCTTGTGCTATTTGTTGTGCTTCCTATTGCGTCGATGTATCTACTGCTGATGTACCTGCTGCTTCCAATTGTTCCTTTTTCTTCATTAGTGTTTCCATGTTCTGTTCCATCTTCTGGATTTGAACATTCTGTTCAACTATTACTTTGAACAATTTTTCTTTTTCCATTTCCAGACTGGTTACTTCTTTGGCCTGAGGGTGCTCTGTTGTTGGAAGCTTACCCTGTTTCCTGATGGCTTGAAGATCTGCATTCTTGTTTTTAATTATCTCCTCAGCTGCCTTGAGATCACTAGGATCATATCCTAGTTTGATAATTAAATCTTCTAAAGTTTTAATTCAGGTGCCTTTGACTAGGGAAGACATTCTTTCTATCTTCAATTGTGAGTGCATATTATTTAGAGATGTTTGTGACTTGGAGGTAGCCATGGCTGAACTGGTTAGTGTTGAGTAAATGATCTATCTTGCTTACTTATGCAAATCGATTTGATCGATTGCATGAACCTTTTTAGTATCAACAGAAAATATTTAAGCCTTGTAATCTTTTACACTTTTGGGGGCTAGCACCATGGGTTCCAAAAAGGCCATTTGGAATTGCTCCTTTTTTGTGTCAAATGCAAATAACAACCTGTGTTCGGTGGTGGCAGTTTGCTTCCAAAATTCTAAATATGTTGAAGCCTTCAAAGCTTCATTCTTCAACTTGATCTCCGTGTACCTTGCAAAAATACTCTGTTGGGCTGGAACCTCAGATGTAGAAGAGATAGGAGACTCTGTTATCTTCTCTACATATGGGAAAGAAGTGGTAGTACCTGTCAAAACCATTGTACTATGCTCTTGCGAATGCTTTTCTCCTGAGGATTCTTCTTAGATGTTTATTACTTGAGGATCAGTCTTAGTAGTGGTCTTTGGATCCTTCTTCCTCCTCTTGAAAACACGAAAATCTGCACCCTGAGCTTTTGAATCTATAGGAGACATACCTTCCTTCGACCTCTTGATTTCTTTGTCTTTCGGAATAGGAGTTTGCAGAGATGATTGAATGAATATTTGCTCTTCAACCTCTTGTAATGTGTTCTTTGTCCACTACTCTTGATTAGCATATTGCTCTATCTCTGGCCTAGGTGTATGTGCATATGGATTGCTCTTCTGCTCAACTCTCAACTTTGAAATTATCCCTAAAGGATCATAAGACGATGTGAAGCTTGGTTTAAAGTTCATTTGCTTTAATATTTCCTCCACCTCCTTTGCTGTTGCTATGGTATTTACAATATAAGGCCCAACATTTGCCTTCAATTTAAATTATGCCTTCTTTCTATTTGATACAAAGTGCAATTCATCCATATTTAACATCTGTCTAGCATATTCAAGGGCAAAGACTCTCACTGGCACAAACACTCGCGATCTACAGAAAGGAAGCTCACACCCATAAATTCTAATTTCTGTATAATTTTGGTATAATTACCAGTCTCCAACTTTTCACTGCTCTGAAAGATGCAAAACATTCTTGATCTCTTGGTATGGCATCACTGCTAAGTAGACACAAGGATGTATGTAGAAACTTATCCACAAAATCAGTGAATGAATAATCCTTTGAGTTTCTTCTGACTAAAGAAGTCCAATGAATGACTAATAATGGGGTACCCTGATCATCCATGTTCTGTAATTGGAACTTGAACCTGTCTACCTGGTAAAATAGCATTAAATATACTAAAACTGATTGGTGTTTGAACACACCTTCAACTTTAAACTTGAGAAACTGCTCATGTATGACATCTGATAAGAATTGACTGTAAGAGCAAAATTGAAGGCTTCTGACCAGCTGTAGATACTGATAAAAACCCGAACACTACCTCATATACCCACTGGTCTGTATGATAACCTAATAAACAAGTAACTATGGAAATGACTTGTCTTGACTTCTCTGGGAAGATAGAAGCAGAGTATGGTGGATTTGTTCTAGGCAATTCATAATTCTCACGTAGAAAACATTTGAAAATGTGGGCTTGCTGGGGGAAGGTAAGATTTTTTTATATCTCCATGAGTGCATGAGTGGAAAATGGGTGCAGAGAGGCTTGAGGATTCATCTGAAGAGCTTGACAAATGCTTTTTGGGGAAATTGAAAATAAGACTTCATTGTTTTGGGCGATTACTGCTTTCCGGCTGGGGAGGTGTCTAAGATGAGACCAGGTAGAGAATTCTGGGAAAACATGAGTCTGGGAAAAGATAAATTGAGGGAGAAGTGATTCCCAGATGTTTAAATCATCACTCTGGTCTAAATATTTTTGTTTTTCCCAATTATGGAGCTCATACAGATCAAACTCGCATTTTGTTTCTGCTATTTTGTACTAAGTATCAATTAAAGGAGTCCTATCTAAATCAGGGATAGGGGGTACGATAGGATTTTCAACAGGCATCTTTACCTTATCTTTGTGTGAAGACATCTTAATTTCAACGGAATAATTGGGGGAACAAAGTTACCGGGCTATGGTTGACTGAGATTTGTAGAGGAGATTGTTTTGCAGAGGGCGTTGGTAGGATTTAGAAAGCTTCAAGTTGAACCTGCGTAAATCAACAATTGTTGAAAGGGAATTTTGCAGGTTGAGGCGGGATTTTTATAACAAAGTTTGAAGGCATTTAACGAGATTGTTACCGTTTTTGGAGCGTGCTATTAATGGGAAATTCATACATTGGCGGGAGAAGTTTATTATCCAATGTTTGTATTGCTGTTGGTGGGTGATTTGAACGGTAATGGTCATATGATATGGAGGGTAAGTGACATGGACAGATGGATGAGCGACAAATGGCGTGGGTGGATAGCGTGGGAATGATAGGGCGGAAGGGAGTGTCAGATGGTGGTTTTCGTTGGGGGGGGGGGGGAGGAGTGGTAGATGGTATCGGGTGGGGACCCCCAGACAACTTTGTGAAGTAGACGCATAGCTGTGGCGGTGTATTTTTGGAAACCACATTCCCCCACCCCCTTCTGTTAAGTCCCAAAAGCTTGTTGGGGGGGGGGGGGGTCTGAATGTCATCCCTCGCCGTTGATCTAAGTGGGGACGATTGCAACCGTCGGAAAAAACGATTTGTTTATACAAAACATTGTATCAACTTTACTTGAAACTTTTAAAACAAACATTAATAAAACAATTTAAATCGCCGACATTTGAACTAGCATGCCCTTCGGGGTTTTATTCCTATTTTATTTATTTATTTATTTTTCTTTTCCCCTTAAATTTATTTATTTTTTCTCTTTTCTATTTTTTCTTCCTTTTCTATTTTCTTTCTTTTCGATTTTAAAGACTCAAAATATAAAAATGAAAAATAATTTACAATATCCCTGTGGTATAAATGGCTAAATAACCATAACGGACTACCATATTTATAGGACTCTAACAATAGCTCCAATGGGGATGACATTCTCCCTGTGAGGTGTCAAGAACACTGTAGATCAATAGCCTTCTCCATTGGGCATTTATTTAATCATCAAACAATTGAGAGCAACCCGATTAACTGAAAAATCTAAAATATAGTAGCAATTTCATTCGAAACTTAGTGCCTTCATTCTGGGCTTCAATTTCTGATTACAGACGCCCACACCTGCAATACTTTGATATCATAAAATGGTATATACAATGATGTTGTTTTGTAACCAATTATACTCAAGTGAAGTAGTGCTTGAGCAACCTGCCATTAATAGGCCATCTTGGTAGTGTTTCTCCTATCAAATATTCTAATAGAAATGCATTGTTTCCATGATAAGCTTCAATCTTGTAAGGTCCTTTCCATAAACTGTCAAACTTTCCATGTTTTCCCTTTTCCTCATTTCTGGCATCCCATTTTAAAACAAGATCATTTAGATGAAAATCATCTGCTTTCACTCTTTTGTCATGAATCCTTTTAGTCTTATCTTGAATTATCTGTGTGTTGTTGTAGACTTCTTCTTTGGTCTGTAGTAATTGTACCATTTGATTTATCATTCTCTGCACATCATTCAATTCAGCTTCTAATTCCTGCAATATTTTCATCCCTGGAGTTCCCAGGGAGGTAGGGAAAACTGCATCAACCCCATAAACCAATTGAAAATGTGACATTCCAATTGATTTCTTAGTGCTCACCCTATCAGCCCATAGAGCATTTATCAACTTTTTGCGCCAAGACTTCTTGTTTTCATGTAGCAACTTCTTTATTATGTTGAGCAAGCTCTTGTTAGAAGATTCTTCCAACCCATTTCCTTGAGGATAATAGGCAGCATAATGTCCTAAAACTATATGATATTTATTGCAGAAATCTACCATCTTTTTAGATTTGAAAGCAACAACATTATCAGTGATGATTTTGTGAGGACAACCAAACCTAGAAAGAATATTACCTTCCATGAGTTGGGTAATTACAGAGTCTGTAGCCCGCCTAGTTGGAACTGCTTCTATCCATTTGGTGAAGTAATATGTAGCTGTCAGAATCCATTTGTGTTGGGCTGAAGAACTAGGATGAATTTCCGTAAAAAAATCTAAACCCCACTGCTGAAAGGGTACTTCTACTGAAATAGGCTTCAATGGAAAACGTAAGAGTTTATTTTTTCCTTCAAAAATGTGACACTTAGGACAAGTAGAAACCCTTTTGTGCACATCAGCAAATAATGTATGCCAATAAAAGCCAGCTCTCAAGATTTTATTTGTTGTTGTCTTCCAAAAAAGGTGTCCTCTGCAGTCACCTTGAAAATCTTCCATCATCTTATTAGATTCATCCTCTAACAAACAATTCAATAAAATCCCCCCAGCATCCTTACAATATAAAGCTTGATCCAGAATGTAGAATTTAACAGCGTTTAATTTCAAAAATCTTGCTTTAGTCTTTTCCAAACCTAGAGGAGCTTGTAAAATGCTATAAAACATAAACAATGTTGGTGTACCAAGGGTAAGTAACAAAACTCTCTGCTACTTGTTGGACAATGTCTTCTTCACCATCTAGAGAAGCAATAAAATTGATGTCCAACACATGCAAATTTGATTCAATCATTAATTTAGCTAACCCTTGACCCTTAATAAGCTTTGTAGGCTTAATCTCAATATCATATTCTAAAATAACAACTATCCACTTACCCCTTCTTCCATTTGGATCATTTTGAGTAAGGATGTCCTTTACTACTGCATTGGGAACAAAAGCAATTATGTGAGAATGCAAGATATACACTTTGAAATCTTTCAAAGCTTTTTGTAAGGCAAAGCTTGCTTTTCCATAATATTGTATTTTAAAGAAGCATCTCTTAACTCCCTACTAAAAAAGGCTATGGGCTGCTCATATCCTTGTTTTTCTGCATTAGTACTGCTGCAATAGTATGTTCTGAAGCAAAAGAAAAATAATGAAATCCTTAGTGAAATCAGGGTTGGCTAAAACATGAGCATGTGTCAAACTTGACTTTACCTCACTGAATGATCTTTTTGCTTCTGCATTCCATTTTATTTCACTGTCCTTTTTGTTGTAGCAACTACAACCAACCTCCAAAATTTTGGCTCCCATGCAAATTTGAGAGCCTACCTTGGATCCTGTGATTGTTTGTTCCTTGGTCACTTGTTGGTAAGCTAATGATCTCAAGCTTCCCCTCCCTGATCTTAAGAGTTGTTCATGTTCTCATCTTTATGCAACATGTGTCATCTTTGGGCATAGGGATTGTTGTTTGGCATGCAAAGGGAATGTTATTTTGCTTCAAGGGAATTGTGTGTGCATGAGCTGCTATCATCACATAGACATGTTTCACACTCACGTCATGCACTCTTGTCATGAAGGTGGTTGCATCAAGTAGAGTATGTTTTATACATTTTGGATGGTCTATGTCATATCACTAAGTGTTCATGTGCGATCATAATCCAGTCTTATCGATGTGTACATATGTTTCACAGATCTCACACTTAGCCAATTTCCCAAGCAACTTAGCCTCATCCAGCCTCCTGGAATTGTGCTTTGCTTCTACAGCCATCAAGCTTCCTCCCTTGCCTGCTGGAACTCCGCAGTGTGCAAAGACCCCAACATCCCTTGGCATCCAAAACTGCACAGTGGTTTCCTCCGGTGTCTTTCCCCCAGTCGGAACCCGCTGTCTCCAGAAATTGCGCAGTATTGTCCCTCAACTGCTTAGGTTGCCTTGCAACTTGAAACTGCGCAGATGTGTCCTCCTAGGACCCATCCCGCGACAGTGCCTTGCATCCAAAAACTATGCAGTATTGCCTCTTAGCTGCCGAGGCTGCACTGCACTCAGAAATTGCGTAGAGGTGTCCTCCTAGGACCCCCCATCCCACAACAGTGTCCTGTGCCTCAAAACTGTGCAGTATTGTCCAAGCTGTCCTGGCTGTCTTGCATGCAGAAATTGCGCAGATGGGCCTCCCAGGGCCTCATCCCAGCAACAGTCACTGCCTGTTGAAACTGCGCTGATCTATCTCTTAGTGACTACAGGAAAAGGTGACATGCTGAGATCACTCCCAAGGAGTTGAGGAGAAGGGCCAAGAGATTAAGCGGTGGCAAAAGGTTAGGACCGCATGCAAACTCCATCAGATGCATGATCATCTCGAGGGTAAGTATGGTAAGTAAAGAACACCTTTCGAAGTACACCTCTTAGTTGAATTTGCAAGACTGCTTGTCATTGTCATATTATCCTGTCTTCAGTAACATGCATGTGTAAAAAAGTCATTTCATGTATTTCCTATACATGTCTTACTTTCTTTTCACTTGTTTGACCAACTTTCGTCTTCAGCATGTTGATTGCTATGTTATGCCTGCGACCTTATTCTGGCGATGTTGAATGTTTGTCTTTATGTGTATGAGTTGTGTTCGCTATGTAAGCATCTATCTCACTCACACACGAAGTTGTAAACAATACTGTGCAAGTGTTGTCACGGTTGTTTAATGATCTATCTCAAGTGTTGCACTTGTTGCTCTTTAGACATTCACACTAAGACATGTTGTCCTATTGGTTTGAGGTGTCTTGTCGTCGAGTCATGTTGAGTGTGTGTTTGTAAGGTCATGTATACATGAGTTCACTCGCTCACACACACAACCATTTTTTCGAAAAATTATTGATCGGACCACCCTCCATCAGCCGGACCTCCATCGAGTTGTACTGCGTAGTCTTAGCCCTCAGTGACCAAGCACTGTTGCCCAGAATTGCGCAGAGCTTGAGGTTGCCCTCCAGGCAGTTTGCACTGGGCAATTCTGGAATCAACTCGGCTGACTATCACCCAGAACAACGCAAAAGTTTCCCAAGAAGCCATCTCAGTCTGCACTTCCCACAAGCCTATCCATCAAGCCTCCCACTGGTCAACTGGAGAATTTGACTTGGGCAGTGACCTAGGGTTGCACTCATCCCCAAAATTGCGCAGAATCTGTCAGCCTACTTGCCTGAAGAAATTGCGCAAACATGAGGGACAAGAACTCGTTGCCTGTCACTGCATTGTCTTTGGGAATTGTGCAGTTTTGTCAGGCAATCCCCCTGTTGACCTGCTTGCCACTCCTCCTGAAAATTGCGCAGTTTTCATTGACAGTGCACCTGCTGCCTGGCACCTCGCTAAACCCGGAAACTGCGCAAACATGTCCTGCTTGACTGTCTCCCAGATTTGCGCAGTTCTGACTAGTAGGCTCCCGCAGCCCGATCCAGACCTCCTCTGGAAATCTGTGTGGTTTTCACTACCAGTGCTTCTTGCTGCCCGCACTGCCTCCCCGGAAAAATTGTGCAATTCTGCCTCCCAGTTGAGCCAGATCCCGCAGATGTCACCTACTGTCCCGGAGTGCTCAACCCAGCCTCTCAATGACCTCTGCGCAGTTTTTCCTGACAGTGTCCTGGAGCCTCGCATCCCGGCCTAACATGTGTTCTGTGCTATTTCAGAGTCTTGTTCTCTCTCTCTGTCACCTGCACTCGGAAGCGAAAGACAATGAATCATGGTAGACTAGGGGATTTTTGGATTTAATGTTGTCTCGTCATGAGTGATTGCAGAAACAGGTACATGGATGAGATATGGCGTGATGACGAACGGGATGAACAAGGAGCGCATGCTAGAAGACTTGCTTGCGGTTGGATGAACACACGAAGCATACCAAGTAGCAAGCGAAGGAGACACGTGCACATGCATGAACCATCAAGCGAACAACAAGACCATGGAAGACTCTGCGCACTCTGCGATGCGGAGGTGAAGCTATGGTACACCACGAGCACACTCATCACTCAGCAGCACAACAAATCGACACAAACAACACAACCAACATGTGCATACCAGCAGTGTCATGAGTCACCTCGGCCACATCACTACTTTGGGTCATACTTGTGTAATCAATGTAATGTAACGTGGAAGTCCAAGAGACCCACAGATGAGGTTAAAGAGTCATGTAAGTCGAACAATCATGAGGGAAGTCAAAGAGTCACGAGGGTCAATTTCATCCTTGGCTATATATACCCCTCATTTGTGCATGCAAATGACTTTTCACCTTCACTCCTCCCACATAGCCTTGAAAGTCTGTAATCTTTTCTTTGAGGAGCGAGCAGTGGCTCCAATGCTCCATTGTTGGGGTTAGTGATGTATGGTGTACAAATGTGTCTTGGAATTTCGCTTAATTTAGAAGCCTATCACAGGCCAACACGTTTTCACACATGTATTGTATTCCTTTGTAAGACTATTCTTTGGACGCTTGTAATGCATGTTGCTTTAACTTATACTAAGATAGTTGAACTATTTCGGTTGCTTTAGCACATATACTGTTGGAAATGTGTTGTATCAGATGTTATCGCAGTCTCACCCATGTGGACTACTCCACTAGACACTCAACAAACTCATTCTTGTAAACTTGTTATAATGACCATCGCACTCGTGTGGACTACTCCATTGGGTGTTGTACGTGATATCTATTCACCTTTGTGTTTGTGACTGCTGCATCCGTGTGGACTACTCCGCTGGAAGCTGCACAAATCCTACTGTGTTGTGTATCTCTAACTGAGTTGGGACTATTCTCTTTCAACTTGAGACTCACTCTCACCCTCTCCCTCTGTAGTGAAAGAACTTAGACACAAGTTACACTAAGCACTCACTAGACACAAATCTCACTGTTTGAAGACTAAGTATACCACTCTCATGTGCTGACAAGCAAGAGCTAAGGCATATCTTTAAGATAATGGCAACCGGGCCATCATACTGGATGAGATCCCTACACCAAACGATGTGAGGTTTAGTTGGGGCTTCATACCGGGGAGATCCCCTGAATGTTGGCGGGTCCAACACCTTCAACACTTTCTTAACATGTTGTGATAGCTCTTAAGATTTCAACTAGATTTGGGATAAACCTCAGAAAATTAATACTAGCAATGAAAGACTGTACTTCCTTTTTGTTTCTTGGGGGATCAATTTTCATGATAACTTCAATTCTACTTGGGTCAATTCGGATACCATCTTTGGAAATTATATGACTTAGCAGTTTACCTTCTTCCAAACCAAATAAAGACTTTTTAGGATTTGAGGAAATACTAAATTTCCTACATTTATCAAAGACTATTTTTAAATGAAACAAATGATCTTCATCAGTTTTAGAAAACACAGTGATGTCATCTAGATATATTGCAATAAATCTGTCCTTCTCATCTGCAAAAGCAATATCCATTGCTCTCTGAAAATTTTCTCCTGCATTCATAAGCCCAAAAGGCATCTTCACATACATGAAAGTTCTCCATGGTGTTGTGAAGGCTGTTTTGTCTTGATCATCTAGATGCACTAAAATCTGGTTGTAACCTGAAAAGCCATCAAGCAATGAAATTCTACAAGAACCAACTAGCCTTTGTAGAATATGATCCATCTTCGGTAAAGGGTAATTATCTTTGAGAGAAACCTTATTAAGGTTTCAGAAATCCACACATAACCTTATTCTCCAGTCTTTTTCCTTACTGGTACTCTATTTGATAACCATTTAGAAAATCTCAAAGGTACTATAATCTTGGCATGAAAAACTTTCCTTGCCTCTTTTTCAATTAAAGGTAACAAAACATGATTCACCCTTCTTAATTTATGTTTGAAAGGTTTTTGGTCCTCTTTGATAGCATTTGTATGCTGAATATACTGGTATCATAGGCCTTTACATCTTTGTATCTCCATGCAAAAACATCAAAATATTTTTTCAATAGGTCAATGTATTTCTGTTTCTCTTCCTGAGGCAAAGACTTAGAAAACTTCACACTCTTTGGATTTATCTTCAGTCCCTGTGTTACAATACTCAACTTCGACTCTTATAGGTTGCATTTTGGGCTTTTGAGCCACATCATTAAAATCAAATAATTCTTCAAGTGGTACCAAACCTCTTGGTATTACATTATCTTTTAAATGTAAGACTTCAAGGTCTGTTTAATTCTTGATCAAAATTCTCACTGGTTTGATCCAAAACAGTTTGTTGTCCATTATCTTTAACAATATCTTCTATATCAATATGGAAATTTTCAAACTCTCCCTTTAATTGTAAAAACCTATCTAACTATTTTTCATTGTCAAACACTTGCCAATACCTTATGTTATTTGGGACAACAAGTCTATGTTTCACTTCAATCTCATATTTTTTATTTGGGTGGAAAGGAATTTTACATGTACTTGCTAAGGTAGCCAATGCATCAGCAAACACATTTTGACTTCTAGGAATCAAAGACAACTGATATTCTAGAAAACACTGCAAAAAATCTAAGAAAACATTACTGTATGCCCTCAACCTAGGATGTTTAACTGAATACTCACCTTTGATTTGATTTATGATGAGTTCTGAATCACCATGGATTGAAATTATTTTAGCTCTTGATCTTTTCAATAACTGAAACCCCAGAATAAGTGCCTCATACTCAGCTACATTGTTTGGTACATTGGAAATTAAGCTTGTAGGAATATGTCTTTGATATGCATGAGTTTGTGTCTAAGATCCATACACCAACCTCCGCTTCTTCCTTACTGACCGCCCCATCAAAATCTAGATGCCAAAGGCCTTCATACTTATCATCTTCTGTTTCAGTGTTTAATTTCACATACGCTGTTTTGCTTGATTGACTTTCCATATCTGACATTTCTTCCTCTAAACATATGTCATTATACAGAATGAAAGAATCCATGTCTGAATGTACAAAATGAAGTGGGTAATTATTGGGTTTGTCCTGGTTTCTTACCATATATTTCATCAGAGTTTCCCTGTACAAACTCCTTTGTTGCCCAAAGACAGGAATAGTTGCATATGTCATGTCCATCTGCAAGGTACCCTGCAACTTTTCTCCCCAAGATCTTGACAAGAGCATTCCATAATTAGGAGGGATATTAGCCACAACAATATCCATGACTACACTTTTCGCTGGGATTTGGGCAAGGGTTACACATAAATCCTTGATCAAACCTAAGCATCTTACTCTAATTGAATCAAAAGAGAAAAGGTCTTTATATGATCTGGTTATATCAAATCCAAGTTTCTCCATAATCACTTTAGGCATGAGATTATGTGAAGCACCAGAATCCAACATGGCATTGTGCAATGAAATCATGAATGTTAAGACTAACATAAAATGGTGGCACATTACCATCTTGTGACTTTCCTTCAACTTCAGGTCCAAATAGCAATTTAGGCTGGTCATCACTTAAGTTCACAATATCTGTTCTCTCCTCTATCTTTAGTTCTTTTATAACTTGACTTCTATACACATCCTTTTTCACCTATTTAGTTAGAGGAACAAAAAATTTAACTTTTGATAACTCATTTTCAATGTTGAAAGAAGGTTGAGGCTTTTCTACCTCTTTTTGAGTTGTATCTTGTTTTTGAGGGGTTTACTTTGGAGGTTCAACCTTTGTTTGACTTGTAGAAGGTGTATCAATTTGGATTTTTTTAGGAAGATATGCTGCAACTTTCTTATTTCTCATATTATATTGTTTGTGCACTTCCATAATAGCATTTTGATAACCCTTTTTATAATCCTCTAATTCTATAGGCATGACATCTTTTTGTGCTAACAAAACAGATCTTCTTCTTCTTCGGTGAAGAAAACATTATCTATTTTTCCTTCACCAAAAAATTTAATCTGATTCTCTTCTGGCTCATCTACTATCTCATTTTCTTCCTCTGCATAATTTCCTTGAAAAGGAGGTCTAATTTGTTGTTGATCTGTTGGGTTTCTTTTCTCTCTTTATTTAATTTGGGGCTAGTTCCTTCTAAAATTTGGATTTCTGATCTGAGGACCCCCTTGTGGTTCATAGAACTCTATTTGTCAAAGTCATTCTTTCCATCATCCCTTCCACAGTTTTCACTAAAGTGTCCAATTTTGCATTTGATGAAGAAGGAGGTTCTTCTTTAGTGGTCACTCTTCTTTCAACTTTTAACTTTTCTCTCTTGGTGTTAATTTTAGGTATGTTCTATGCTGAGACCAAATTTACTTCAATTTTCCATGTTAGCTCAATATCAATTCCAGATTAGCAATAAAATGCAGATAGAACATAAACATAAATCGCAGAATACAAGCCAAAACAAGAGGACACAAGATGTGGTGCCAGCCAGGGACAAACCCAATGTGGGGAAACCCTTGATCTATTCTTCTTATGTTCTTCAATAGTTCAGTAGAGAGAGAGATAGTACATATACATCAAAAGTCAACATTTTGACTTGACAAAATAAAAGTAGATATCTTCACTAAGAAGATAACACATGAGGTCGCTGATCTGAACTTAGGTGAAGGCATACTGCTTCAACTAATTCTCCAAGGTGATTCCATCACCATGTTGCACCCATCACATTGTTGCACCCATCACTGTGTTGCACTTCATTACCCTATGATGCAGTCATCATACTGGATACAATCATCACTATGCTGCACCCATCATGCTGCACTTCCTTCCACTATGCTGCACTCATCATACTACATACAATCATCACTGTGTTGCACCCATCATGCAACACTTCATTATATTATGCTTCAGAACAACAATCTTTAACACTGCTGCTGCTAGGCTTCCTTTGTTGTGACTTAGGGCAGTGTTTGAGTAGCGTATAGAAGGCCTATCTTAGCTGAGTATATACATCCTTGACTACGGCATATCCTCACATTAGGACTGCGTCTAACTGTGTGAGAGACTACAGCTAGGTCTCCTTTTGGAGCATCCATGGGCAATGTATATAGGCTTCTCCTTGTTGTGTATAAAGGACTCCTTTAGGACAATGTGAAGGGATCTGTTGGGTCCCCATAATACTAGTGATTACCCCATTACTATTGTAGTTGTACCCCTTATTAATATTGTTGTGCCCCTATTGTGCCCATATTGTTACTATTGTGCCCCATAGAAGCCCACTATTGTTATTATTGTGCCCTTACATTATTATTGTTTGTAGGCTCTGATTATGTTATGACCCCTTAGACTCCTATATATAGAAAGGAGGTCTTTTCATTTTGTATCATCCCAAGAATTGTTCATTTATGTAATGTAAAGGAGGTTGCCCCTCGAAGAGGCTGAATTCTAAGGCGTTGATCTATCTTTTCTATCTTTTCTTGAGCTGGTTTCATAACATTTGGTATCAAAGCTTTGGATTCTAGGGTTTCGCTGCTCCAAATAGGTCATTGTGGCATTTTTGCTATAACTTTTTTTCGGTGATGTTTCAGAAGTTGAAACAAAAACCCATTTGAGAGGACATCACGCTAAATCTTGGGTCCGAATTTCAGAGCATTTTGTGTTATAATTGCGGAGATATGATCTGAGGAAGTTGGTCTTTTTGCAGACTCCTGAATTACATTCCAAACAGGTGACCCGAGGAAAATTATCATAACTTTTTCTCTGAGCATTGGATTGAAATTTCGTAAAAAGGTGCAAAAAGAGGATAGACTGTAGTTTCTTCTATATAGTTTTCAGAGCCAGAGGTCGAAATAGTGACTCGTGGAACATCGTACAAGTTCTCTCTACTGAATTAGTCTATAATCAGGTCACTGTGGGAGATTTGGCATAACTCTTCATTGGAGAATCCAATTGGGGTCAGACTGGTGGCATTGGAAAGAGGACACAGAGGGCTACCGCAGGTCGCAAGTTTAGAACTGGATGATCTGAAATTACAGAGATACATCAGAGGCAATATCGTGCTCCTACAAAGTGAAAAAATGTGTGTATATTTTTTAAATGTTTGCTTAAGCTTGGTTTGAAAATTTATTTTGAAGGAATTCAAAGGGCATAGGGAAGCATTATTATCAGTAATTGATGCCCCGAAGAAAGAAAATGGAAACACCTAGTAGGTGACCTGAAAGCTCTAGCATGACTCATGAAGAAGAGGAAGAAATGCAACATGATATATCAAAATTACGAGACCAAGTGCAACAAGTGTCACTTGCACAAAAAAGTGTAGAAGCTAAGATGAATGACGTGGAAGCTAAGATGGATGATTTGAAGATAGATTTGAAGACAAACATGGAAGAATTGAAGATAAATATGAATAAGTTGCTACAAGAAGGGGTCACTAAGGGTGAAAGGGTAGTAAAGGAAACTCATGATGAGAACAAAAGAAATGTTAATCATGATTCCATAGTCTCTAATGTTGGATATAAGACCCACCATATTCCAAAAATCGATATGAGGAAGTTTGATGGCAAGGATCCCGCAACATGGATATTACAGATGGAGCAATTTTTCGATCTCAATAATGTGCAAAACACACAAAAAGGTACGTATGGAAACTTTATATTTGGAACCAAATCAGTTTGTATGGTATCAATGGCTTTGCTCTCGTAAACAATTTATCACTTGGGCAATTTTGATGGAAGAATTGATAGCACATTATGAGGATGCAAAAAGCAACACTTTTTTTAGCCAATTGATAAGTCTCAAAAAGAAGGGTTCAATAATGGAGCACATTGAGGAGTTCCAAAAATTGAACATAAGGGTAAAAGATATTCTAGAGGAGCATAAGATTGATGTGTTCATAGGGTATTTAAAGGATAATATCCAACATGATGTTCGCCTTCGGGAACCTGATTCATTAGAGAAGGCATTCAGGTTAGCAAGAAAAATGGAAAGAAAAATTATTACAACCAGGAAGCATACCACTCACAACTATAAAGACGGAAGTGTTGTTTCCCCTAGTCTTCCACAACCTATAAGGTTGACACCACAACAATTGGAAGAAAAAAGAGCAAAAAGGATTTATTACAGTTGTGACAGCAAATACACTAAGGGTCATAAGTGTGCTGAGAAGAAATTATTCTACATAGATTGTGAAGAGGATGAAGAAAAGGAGCACGGAAGGTCAAATCAAGAGGATATACTCCAGGAACAAAGCCTAGATAAATAAGAAATGAATTCAACCATATCTTGTAATGCATTAACGGGAGTTACCACTCCTCAAACCATTAAGATAGAAGGACAAATCAAGAAGAAAAAAGTAATAGGGTTGATTGATTCAGGAAGTACCCACAATTTTATTCATTGTAAGGTAGCAAAAGAATTGAATTGCTTCTTATATCTAGCACCTGAGTGTCAAGTGATGGTTGCAAATGGAGGAACAATAAATTGCTCGGGAAAGTGCCATAATATCAAGCTATTGATGGGAGAATATTTATTGACTAGCCCAATGCTTTCCATTCGAATGGGAGGTGCCGATGTTGTACTAGGAGTCCAATGGCTACAATCCTTGGGTACAATAGCTTTTAATTTTCAAAAACGTTTCATGAAATTTTCTGTGGAGGGAAAGGAAGTTGAATTAAGGGGTATTGTGGGAAACCGGGAAAAATAATCAGCTCTAATGGTATGAGAAAGCTTCTAAAAAAGGAACAAAGGGGTGTAATTGCACAATTATGTTCGCTAGATGTTTCCACATTGGAATCATCTATTTCTCCAGATCTCCAAAAATTCTTGGAAAATCATTCTAAGGTATTTGAGACTCCCAAAGGTCTCCCACCTATTCATGATCATGATCATGTTATTCATCTGATTCCAGGAAGTGTTCCTCCAAACATCAGGCCGTACAGATATCCCTATGCCCAAAAGAGTGAAATTGGACGTATGGTTGCAGAAATGCTAGAAGCGGGTATAATTCAACCGAGTCAAAGTTCTTTCTCTACTCTAGTAGTATTAGTGCACAAGAAGGATGGATCATGGCACATGTGTTGAGATTATAGGGAGCTCAACAAGCTCACTATTAAAGATAAGTTTCCCATTCCTGTCATTGATGAAGTACTAGATGAATTGCATGGATCAATTTACTTCACCAAGTTGGATCTTCGTTCAGGATATCATCAGATCAGAAGGAAGAATGAAGACATTCTGAAAACATTCTTTAGAACTCATTAGGGTCATTATGATTTTTGGTCATGCCTTTTGGCTTTACCAATGCACCTTCAACATTTCAAGGTTTGATGAATTCCATTTTCAAACTATTCCTTAGAAAATTTGTGTTAGTATTTTTTGATGATATACTATTCTACAGCGAGTCTTGGAAGGATCATGTTGAATATGTTGACAGGGTGCTACAACTATTGGAGGAGAAACAATTATATGCAAAAAGATCAAAATGTTTCTTTGGAGTACAAGAGGTGGAATATCTGGGTCATATTGTATCTCATGAAGGAGTTAAGGTAGGCCCTAGCAAAATTAAAGCCATTAAGGAATGGAAAATCCCCACATCCATAAAGCATCCACGAGGATTTCTCGGGTTGAAAGGGTATTAGCGCAAGTTTTTTAAGAATTATGGGAGAATAGCAGCACCTCTAACAACATTATTGAAGAAAGATCCATTTTAATGGACTCAAGAAGCAACAAAGGCCTTCAAACATCTTAAAGAGGAAATGTGCCAAGCACTGGTCTTAGATACACCAGATTCACAAAAACCTTTATTGTGGAATGTGATGCTTCAAGAAATGGAATTGGTGCTGTTTTAATGCAAGATGAAAGACCCATTGCTTTTGAAATTCATCCAATCAAGGGAATTTTTTTACACAAAGCTATTTATGAGAAGGAAATGTTGGCAATACTCCATACACTTAAGAAATGGTAACCCTACCTAATGGGAAGACACTTCAAGGTAAAAACGGATCATGATAGCCTTAAATACTTTTTAGAACAAATATTATCCTCTGAAGAGCAACAAAAGTGGGTCACAAAGATGTTGGGTTATGACTTTGAAATCATCTACAAAAAAGGGAAGCAAAATGGGGTGGCAGATGCACTCTCAAGAAAGGATGAGGATGTGGAAGCATTGTTGTGCGCCATTTCTATTATCCAACCAAATTGGATAAACAAAGCAAGGGAGGAATGGAAGAATGATGAAGAAGTGTGGGCACTTATTTCGGAAGTTACAACAAGATTCCAATACATTTTATACATTTAGCTGGCAAACTGATTCGTTATGGTACAAAGATCGCTTATACCTCTGTAAGAATTCCCAACTCAAACAAAATATTCTTATGGAATTGCACACTTCTCCCTTAGGAGGGCACTCAGGATTTTTAAAAACTTACCACAGGGTTAAGAAGAAATTTCTTTGGGATGGCCTTAAATCAGATATTCAAAAGTTTGTGGCGGAATGTTTGGTTTGCCAACAAAATAAAGTTGAAACAATTAAGACACCGGGTCTATTACAACCTTTATCCATTTCAAGCCAACGTTGGGAGGAGGTTTCAATGGATTTTATCACAGGTTTACCCAGGGCTGAGGGAAAGAGTGTCATCATGGTGGTAGTTGACAGACTTACCAAGTATGCACACTTTTGTGCATTATCACATCCATTTAAAGCCTGTACAGTTTCTACTGCATTTATGGAAACAATTCAAAAGCTACATGGAAACCCAAAGATTATTGTAAGTGACAGAGATCCCATTTTTCACTGGAAATTTTTGGACAGAATTATTTTCTTGTCTTGGTACTCAGTTAGCTCATAGCTCATCTTATCATCCTCAATCTGATGGGCAAACTGAGATAGTAAACAAATGTTTGGAAGGATATCTTCGTTGCTTTGTATCTGATAAGTAGACATAATGGGTTAAATGGTTGCCTTTGGCTGAATGGTGGTATAACACTTCCTTCCATACAGCAACAAAAATGACCCCATTTATGGCACTTTATGGATATCAGTGACCATCCATCACAGCATATTTAAGAGAAAATTCTAAGGTTCAAGCAGTGGAACATCACATCGAACATCAAGCTCGTCTCACTTGTAAGTTGTGTGGTTCATTCCTAAATTTTGTCTTCCATATTTCTTAATTCAGTATCAGAGTGTTAGGGTTGAGTTGACCCCTTATGGGTGATATTAGTGGGGTAAGCCCTTGTGAATGAGACTTAAGTGGTGAACCTTTATGGCTGAGAGAGACTCCTGAGCATGGAGCCTCCTTTGTTAGTGAGTGTAGGTGTGAAGATATGTTGGTATAATCAAGACATTCCATATTTATGTGTGGAGTAGCGTGATCGCGTTAGAAGGCATCATTGTTCATTTGAGAATTGAGTCATTGTCTTGATATATGGGAAACACAGTTGATCTTGGTGTGGGCTAGTGGAGGCAAGCCAAGTTGGGATTTGTTAGGTGAAGAAAAGTCAGAGCCGACCTGTTGACCCTCAAGTTTTATGAGGAGTCAAGGCGATCCAGATTTGTATGTCAAATGTGATGCAAAGGGGCATGTAGTATCGATCTTGTGACAATCAATTTAAATGGAATGTAAAAGGGCTATGAGATGTTTATTATAGATCTTGCAGCAAGGGATAAGGATACTACTTTTTAGGAATTTAGAGGTACATTGATGCGTGAAGAAGAGAGGCGAAAGAATTTGAAGCCTCTTAATCCAGATTTAACACTTGTGGCAAAGAAGAAATTCTTCAAGGAAAATAGGGAGAAGGAACTAAAGGTGGAAGTTCATTTTAGAGAAGGCCATCTCCAAAGCCAAATCAAGGTATGTCCCCTACTAGAAATTATTCTCAAATTAAATATTTTTATTGTGGTAGAAGTGGGCATCTTTCTAGAGATTGTTAGAAGAAGAAAAGTGATGAAGTGATGCATAAACGTAGAATACATTCATGAAACTTTGCAGGAGAAGCCTCAAATTCTAATATTGAGAATATTAAGTTGTTTATATCTTACGCTATGTTATCACTCAAATTTTCCCAGAAGTTGTAAGAAGGGGAAAGGGGATCGAGGTAACAACAAACCAATCTTTTAGATATAGAATCTAGCCAATCTGTCTTGAGAGAGGGCTCTCTCTTTATGTTTTAGCTCTGTTTTATAAGGTTTTAGGCTAGTTATTAGAGCTTGGGGTTTTGTTTGAATTTGTTGGTGAGTTTCAATAGCAAAGGGGTAGAATTGAATGGTTTAGTCCATTGGGCTAATGGAGTCAGGGAAAATGGCTCAACTGGATTTGGTTTCTCAATAAAGGATGGTTTCACAGGGCGAGATAGCTGAACAGGGAGCAAATAGAGACTTCAAATAATGGGATGGGCTTAAAGGGTTAAACGGAAGCTTAGAATCCTTCAACATACTTTAAGAGAGTAGAACACGACTAACCATTAACAAAGAGAAATTAAGAATTCCTTACCAAATGATTAAGATGAATAAACTAGAAAACAAGAGCAATTAATAATTTACTATTTATACTAGTTCAGAAGAAAACATTGAGAACTAAAACGATTGAAGATAGATTGCACTTAAGCACTTTTTGAATTATTTGTTTTCGTTTAATATTAAGATATGGAACATAATGAATATAATAAACCTGAAAACCTTAACACATGAGATATAAGATACTTATTTGCTTGATGTCCAGCACATGAATCCTGAGAAAAGTCCTTTACATCAATCCTTCATCCAGCTAGCCATGAAAAATTTGTCCAACAACACTTTTTATTCCAAAATATCAGTTTTACAGCAATGTCAAAGAATCCACCCAAAATACTTCAAATGAAGAAGTATTTATACTAATTGTAAATTGAAATATCTTGAAAAAAAATCAAGATTAGTTTCACAAATATCTCCAATTGTTTAGACTAATAGAACTTAAATAAAGAACATTCAAAACTAATGAATCTATTTGACACTATTTCTATGGATTTATCATGAAAAACAAGAGAAAGTCGAATTTGATAGCAACTCTTAGTTGATGATAAGGCATCCCAGTTACTAATTGCATCCTTCCTTTGTGCATTCTGCCCCAGAAATTCTACAAACTTAGGGTCCAATGATATGCTTGTATATCTCAATCAGTGATAGATATGTAAAAAGTGAAAGTATGGATTTAAGGTAAGATTTGTTTTGAAATACTCCTCTCTCAATTTCCCAAGCTTCATCTCCAGCTGTTCACAATATTCTATGGAAAATGATGTTAAAAATAGGATTTTGCACAAACTAAAAAATAAGCTGTGAAGACATGCACTTATCTCCCTCTTCGTAATACCTGTGTAAAAAGTGCAATAGGTTTTTGTATCTTGGCCTGTCAGGAACAAAAACCTCTTCCCGTTTCTTGAAATACTTCGTGTATTATCCACAATAGTTTCTACAAAACTATGACTTAAACAGGAAATTTCTGAAGAATGTACCATTTTTGCTCTAATTTCATCTTTTAACCTTAAACTTCTTTCGACTGTTTTTCACTTTTACTTTGGATAAACTTCATTGTAGCTGGTGAAAGTTTTTTCATCTTTGTTTAACACTTAATTTCCTTATTAAGAAATTTACTGCATAACATAAATAATTACTGAGAGGAATAAGTATAAGAAATAACCAGCAACAACCATAAACACGTAAACACAAATGTTTATCCGGGAAAACCCCAAACTAATAAGATCTCATTAGCATTGGCCAAAAGCCTAGCCAATCCAACCAAGTGAGCCTTCACCGTTCACTTCCAGGTCTTGCATTACAATGAATTCCTTCCAGCCTTTTAGAAGCTCCATTACATATAATACCACGGGCAGAATATTATGGGTGCACAATACCATGTATCCCAAAACCATCATTGTTTAACTTGTGCAACTTTAACCCTATCCTGAGTCAAGTTTACCTAACAATTCCCCCTTTAAACTTGTCTTGGGGTTCCTAGACTAACTCTAGCCAAACCTGCTAACTGAGACAATCCCACTCACTCTAGCTCTTACCCCCCTCAAAGTTTTTACCCAGGCTATTGTTAACCCGACATCCCCCCTATAACCTAGGTCTAACCCAGAGTTTACTGGTGATTACCAAGGGGTACACATGCCTTATCAGCTCTTACAGTAGTATGCCCATTTACATGCAATAATTTTGACTTCATTAATTTTTTTTTGTTTATTGCTGCTATGATTCTGATCCATCCTCTCTCAATTTGATTTGCTCAAAAACTTCTAGCAAACTGCTCCAACTGTGAGTCCAACGAGAACCTCGTAGATTCTAGCACCGGCGGCCTCACGTAGTAGAAAACGAACAATTTTCGAAGCCGCATGAACAATTCATCAACATGTTCCAAACCGGTAAATATTGCAAATGCATTGCGATCCCTGGTAGTTACGACACTATCTTCTGCACATTCTCCTCGAGGTTCTTCCACATATGATTGTTCCACCATTATTTTCTAGACCCAAATCTATAAAAATGCTGCATAGAATGCCTTTGAAGCCAATATCTAGCTCTTATACCAGTTGTTAAGAAATTTACTGCATAACATAAATAATTACTAAGAGGAATAAATATAAGAAATAGCCAGCAACAGCCATAAACACGTAAACACAAATGTTTATCCGGGAAAACTTGGAATCCGGGGAAAAACCCAACCTAATAAGATATCATTAGCATTGGCCAAAACCCTATCCAATCTAACCAAGTGAGCCTTCACCATTCACTTACAGGTCTTGCATTACAATGAAGTCCTTCCAGCCTTTTATAAGCTCCATTGCATATAATACCATGGGCATAATATTATGGGTGCACAATACCATGTACCCCAAAACCATCACTGTTTAACCTGGGAAACTTTAACTCTATCCTGACTCAAGTTTACCTAACAGTCTTCATGTTTACTTTTATTGTTTATTGTTTACTTTTTACTTTTGCCACTCCATTTTTCATCTGTCTTCACTTTATCACGAACTTGTATGTTTTGTTTTGTAACTATCTTCCTTGCCATTTATCTTCATGCTAGTTGATTTACTTGACTTGGTCTTCAATCTGATACTCTTTAACCCTAATACACTTTGATTGTTCTTTATTGTGTCCTTTTACCTTCCATCTCTATTTGAATAGACCTGATAACAATCTTGGAGTAAATAAGTCTTATGACTACTATTAATACTGTTTATCCAAGGTTGTGATCTTCTGATCATATGTAAAACAAAAAAAACTGTTAAGAAAGCATTGGCATGCAGGAGAGGTCGAAAAGGTTTCCTTTGAGCTTGAAAGGTCTATGGAGTGAGTCCAGAATGCGTTTCGGGAGGTAAGAAATGCTCAAATCGTTCAACAGAGGCTTCAGATGGTGCAGATGGATTACATAAGCTTACATAGTAGAATGGGCGAAGGAAAAGAAAACCTGGGTTCTTTGGGTTTTAACTTTAACAGGTAAACTTTCAAAATATGGCGTGAACTGAACAGTAGATGGTTTGTCACGTAGCAGGTAGGTGGTAAGCGGGATCTATCGCACCGCTTTTGGAGAACGGTAGTAATGGACCTTGGACCAACAATTCCATATATCTCTTAATGTATGGCAGAGGCACTGTGCAAAAACCGCTTTGTGATCGCTCATTAATGTGCAGTCACCAAGGGTCTCGTGATATCAATAACGATCATCGGATGTGAAGGATTTAATCGAATGGTGGATGGGAGGCGTGATGTAGTGGAGTTTAACCATGCTGGGCCCAACACAATTAAAAAATTAATTAATGGTATTGGGGTAATTGTGAATGGACGGGTAGGCTATTAATTAACATGAGGGTTAATTAATCCCTTTTTATGTAGTGGGGGGATTAGGCTGTTAAATAGTTACAGGTTAACTAGTTAATCCTATTTAAACAGATTTATGGCTATAATTAACCAAAGGGGTAGGATATAAAGCAATTTGGGGTTTTTTAATATATTTAAATAATACAGGAAAAGGTGAACTTCTATTCGGGAGTTATATAATATGAGTTAGAAATTAATATGAAAACATGTAATGAAAAAGCGCTAAGTAAAACATTAGAGTGTACATTTAACTTAGGCTTAAGTGGAAATGGGGTTTTCATGTGATATTGTGTATTTTTCCTAAGTAAAATAGGATTTTACTTAGGAAAAGACTTATGAAATTAAATGAATGGTTTATGGATGATTCTAAGTACTTAGGCTTCTTAAATTATTGGGTCGAGGGTCCGATCCCTCCAGAAGTCAGAGAAATGCTCTGAGCCTCTCCAATTTAGCAAATACCTTAGTCCTTAGGGGAAATTAGTAAACAATTAGGGAAAATGAGAGAGGGAGTTAGTCATTAGGACTCTTCTTTGCTTGTGATGTATTCAATGTAGTGTATGCCTTTGCCTTGTGATGAAAAATGAAATATTAACACATCTAGAGACATTATTCATCACATATGATTTTGCAACATCAACTACCTACCCTACCTACTTAACCTGGCAATTTTTCTTCTTTATTTCGGTGCACTTAGACTAGAAAACCCTTATCATATCTTCTTTTTCTTTTAGATAATGATTTCAATCTAAATCTACACTTATTACATCCAAGGGATCGGATTAAACTGTTGAGCTCCTTTATTTACTTTACCTATCTACTTACCTGCCAAGATTACACTGTTTGGTCACATATTCATTCTCTATTTCTATAGCATGAAATTGGAAAATGAATGAGCCAAGTTTAAACAGTTTGACTATTCATGAATTTTGGCATAAATGACAAACTGCACACAATTGTTTATTACACAAAATGAGAAAGTAGTGACATTTAGACCTGCACACTTTCTTGGTCTATTTTATTTGGGGTTAATTTTCTATCATTTTTTGACCATTTTTATTCTTTTTACCCTTTGATTTTTCTTTTAGGGTATATCCTCTTTACGTTTTTTATTTTTTATTTTTATTTTTTGAAAATATGGAAAACCTTTGCAACAAGAAAGGTGTGAACATATTACAGAATTCATCAAGTCAATCATGACATATGGCACCTATTAGTATAGGGGCCTAACACTGGCTCCACTTTGGGATGGCTTTTCATGGAGAAAAGTCAAGAACAGTAGATCAGATGGCCTCAGAATGAGTTTGACTATGCTCTGCAATCTTTTTCTACTGCTTTATTGTATATATGACAGTGATTCTCCTGAATCTTAGGGCCTTCTCTTGGGGGCTTCAACTCTAAAATTGCCATCCAATCAACACCAAAGCTTTATTCTCCCTTATTGAATCCCACTTGAGCACCTTGTCACTTAGGTAGAAATCTTCAACCTTGGTCTTTTTATTAAAATTATTTTTAACCTTTTCCTCCTACACTTGAGATCTGATCTTAAACTAAAAGATGTTGCAACCTTGAAACCAAATTAGTAAATCATCAAGATCTTAGGACCTTTTGACTGTATTCAAATCTTTAAGGATTTATTTTATAATCTACTGAAAACTGAATTAAATCAAACTGAAATCCTACCTACTTGCTCTAATTAGCTTTCTAACTATTGGTTAGGTAAAATGAAACAAGCAATGCAACCACTCAAGCAGTATATATGTTGATGGATTTTGCTACTTGGGCTTGTTTTTGATTGAAACTGAGATCCTAAAGTCAAATATACCCTTGTCAACCAAAGATAAGATAAGTAAATATTGCCTTTCCTTTGTAGGCTCCAAAAAATGTACAAAAGGATCCTCCAAAATGTGCACAATATTTTTAAACTGATTCAAACAACTATATAATTGTTCTGGATAGCCTTCATGCCATGAAACTGAAATGTCACTTTCATCTTTACCACCTTGTAGACTTTCAGATGAGCATTTTGATGATACTCCTATTGATCTAAATGTCTAGCTGGTGAAACCATTATCGTCTTGATTTTGACTCTCATAGTCTATTGATGGAGAAAAATTATTATTGCATTGCTTATCAAACTCATCAGTTATGGGATCATGAAAAACTTGGAAGGATTGATGCAACTTATACATATAGGTTTAAATGGAACTTCATAAGTTTCTACAAGCTGCTTACCCTTCTCTTTAGAGATTTTATACCACGTTCCCTTTAAAAACTGAAATGATCCAAAATAAAGAGGTAAAGAAGCTTCACTTATTTCCAATTTTTCTGCATTTTCTTCCTCATTTTCATAGCTGAAATGAACAAGCTAATCACTATTCTCAAGTTGGTGAAACTGGATCTCCTTATTCCCCAAACTAGCCCCTAATTGCTCTGTAAAGTTAGTTTGGATTTGAAGAACATAATTATCATCATACCGGTCATATTTGGGCGAATCATCAAAAGAAGTAATGTTATCAAACACACACATTAGATTAGGAGCTTTCTCCTCCACATAATGCCTTATAAATCTATCTTATAATCTATCGTAGTTGGAATTAGCATAAATTTGTTCATGATTCTTAATCTCTTCTTGTACTGATGGCTGCAATACACTGACCAAAGGATAATGGTAATCCTGCCATATAAGATCTTCTGGATGATTTATACCAGGAAAACAAACCTCATTCCAAACTGCTGCTTGATTTAAGTGATTGGCCAATTGTTTCTCCTCCTTATTGTCTACTGTAACCAAATGCTCTGAATTCTCTTGATCTTCATCAAATATAACAACCTTATCACATACAATAGGAAAATCCTTATCATTATATTTTTCATATAGAAGCTTTCAAGGAGTTGCAAATTCTCATTAATTTTAGATGAAGGATCATGATCTATCAAAGTATGTTGTCTTATTTCATTTACATGCAAGGAAAGAAAATTTGTGACATGGTGTTCATCAAATAAATTTGACTGGTCTTTAATTTCTGAAGAAACCACTACTTGTTGAAGATGATCTTGTGGTTCAATAATTTTATGCTCTATCACCTCCACCTCCAGATCTCTGGATTGTTGTTGGTTTTCATTGTTGTTTTCTATTTGAGCAATTTCAGGGAACTCAATTTCTTCTTTATTTTGATCAGTTTGTTGTGCTGCAAGAATTATTTCCTATGGGGAAACTTCATGGGTTTCTGAACAATGTACATCATCTTTTTCTTTCTGAGGGGAAGATAATTCAAGCAAGCCTTCCAATTTTTGAAGAGGATTTTCTTCTAAAACCTCTAATATTTCATGATCCATGAATTGATCATCATCATCATAGTAATTTTCAAGATATTGAATGAAACTTTCAAAATTGTCATAGTAGTCTTGAATTAGCAATAGAGATGAATAACTTTCCTTGTATTTGTCATGAAATGTAGCATGAAAATTCTTTAAGGAACATATGGTAGAGGCTAGTAAATTCTCATACCAAGATCTAGCTTTTTTTTCTAAAGTTACCATAAATATTTTCATAAGACAATCTTCATGGAATTTGACCTTAAACTTTCGAATGTGCATATGAAATTTTAATAAATGTAAAGCAGCATCATCTCCTATTTCATCTTTAAACAATGGAATATTTTTTGACCAATCAAATTTGCGCAAAGGGTTTGGAAAACCTGGAATCTTTGACCTGTCTAAAGGAGCATACCTGTGTTGATTTGTTAAATTCATCTTGAAGACAATGCTAAAATTGAGTCACCATAGGTTCTCAACAACATTGGATTATTTTAATAGTGGAGTCTTGAGTATTTGAGGCTTCGTGATTGGAAAGTGATCATAAGTTTCAAAAGGATGATATCTATTTACAATTTTCAAAGGAAAATAATTAAAAAATTAATCTGAAATCTTCTCTAAAATACAATATACATTAGAAAACTCAATCAATTTAGAAAGAACATAATGTCTTGGATAACAATCCAAGTTAAAAGCCTGATCTTTTTGTATTGTTCTTTCAGGTTCATTCCTCTAGTGGAGTCTTAGTTGTGAAATTGATGTGGAGTCACCAGGTAATGATTTTAGCCTTTTTGTGTCTGATCATTATCCACCATCATAGATCAGAACTAAACCTATGAAACAATTCTGAAGAAAAATAGTAAACAACTTCAAATCATTCCTTTAAGATACATAAAATCTTTAATTTAGTGCTTTCTCAAAGGTTTATTTTAACTGAGGATTTGCTCTTCCCCAGTGGAGTCGCCACTATGTTATCACTCAAATTTTCCCAGAAGTTGTAAGAAGGGGAAAGGGGTCCAAGGTAACCAAAAAAAATCTTTTAGATATAGAATCTAGCCAATCTGTATCTAGAGAGAGCTCTCTCTTTAATTTTTAACTTTGTTTTATAAGGTTTTAGGCTAGTTATTAGAGCTTGGGGTTTTGTTTGAATTTGTTGGTGAAGTTCAATAGCAATGGGGTAGAACTGAATGGTTTAGTCCATTGGGCTAATGGAGTCAGGGAAAATGGCTCAACTGGATTTGGTTTCTTAATAAAGGATGGTTTCACAGGGCAAGATAGCTGAACAAGGAGAAAATAGAGAATTAAAAGGATGGGATGGGCTTAAAGGGTTAAAGGGCAACTAAGAATCCTTCAACATACTTTAAGAGAGCAAAACATGACTAGCCATCAATAAAGAGCAATTAAGAATTCACTATCTATACTAATTCAGAAGAAAACATTAAGAACTAAAACGATTGAAGACAGATTGCACTTAAGCACTTTCCGAATTATTCTTTTTCATTTAATGTTAAGATATGGAACCTAATGAATATAATAAACCAGAAAAGATTAACACATGAGATATAAGACACTTATTTGCTTGATGTCCAACACATGAATCCTGAGAAAAGTATTTACATCAATCCTTCATCTAGCGAGCCATGAAATTTTTTTCCAACAACACTTTTTATTCCAAAATATCAGTTTTATAGCAATGTCAAATAATCTACCCAAAATACTTCAAATGAAGAAGTATTTATACTAATTGTAAACTAAAATATCTTAAAAAAAATATCAAGATTAGTTTCGCAAATATCTCCAACTCTTTACATTATTAGAACTTAAATAAAGGACATTCAAAACTAATGAATCTATTTGACACTATTTCTATGGATTTATGGTGACAAACAAGAGAAAGTAAAATTTGATAGAAACTCTTAGTTGATGATGAGGCATCGAAGTCACTAACTGCATCCTTCCTTTGTGTATTCTGCCCCAAAAATTCTGCAAACTTAGGGTCCAATGGTATGCTTGTATATCTCAATCTATGATAGATATGTAGAAAGTGAAAGAGATTTTTGTAGATAAGAATGTTTTTGAAGTAAAACTCTCTAATTTTCCCAAATTTCATCTCCATTTGTTCATGATATTCTCTGCAAAAAGATGTCAAAAATAGGGTTTTGCACAAACAGAAAAATAGGGTGTGAATACATGCACTTATCTCCCTCTTGGTAATACCTGTGTAAGAGGTGAGATAAGTTTTTGTAGCTTGGCCTATTCAGAACAAAAACCTCTTCCCATTTCTCGAAATACTTCTTGTATTAGCCACAAGTTTTTGTACAACTATGACTTACACAAGAAATTTTTGAAGAATGTACCATTTTTGCTCTAATTTCATCTTTTAACCTTAAACTTCTTTTGACTGTTTTTCACTATTTCTTTGGATAAACTTCATTGTAGCTGGGGAAATTGTTTTCATCATTTTTTAACACTTAATGTCTTCATGTTTACTTTTATTGTTTACTATTTACTTTTTACTTTTACCGCTTTGTTTTTCATCTGTCTTCACTTTGTCATGAACTTGTATGTTCTATTTTGTAAATGTCTTCCCTACTGTTTATCTTCATGCTAGTTGATTTAATTGACTTGGTCTTCAATCTGATACTCTTTAACCCTAATACATTTTGAATTTTCTTTACTGTGTCATTTTACCTTCCATCTCTATTTGAATAGACTTGATAACAATCTTGGAGTAAATAGGTATTATGCCTAGTATTAAGATTGTTTATCCAAGGCTATGGTCTTTTGATCATCTGTAAAACAAAAAAAAACCGTTAAGAAAGTATTGGTTTGTAGGAGAGGTCGAAAAGGTTTCCTTTGAGCTTGAAAGTTCTGTGGAGTGAGTCTAGAATGCTTTTCAGGAGGTAAGCCATGCTCGAATCGGTTAACAGAGGCTTCAGGTGGTGTAGCTGGGTTACATAAGTTTAAATAGTAGAATGGGCGAAGGAAAAGAAAACCTGGTTTCTTGGGGTTTGAACTTTAACGAGCAAACTTTCAAAATATGGCACAAACTAAACAGTAGATGGTTTGTCGCGTAGCAGGGAGGCGGTAAGCGGGATCTATCGCACCACTTTTGGAGAAGGGTGGTAATGGACCTTGGACCAGTGATTGCACAGATCTCTTGATGCGTCGTGGAGGTACTGTGTGAAAACCTGATCCAAGTGGATATTGGTGGCCACCCGCTAACTCGACTTGGATCCCCTCTAGTGCTTCGTGCAGTCTTTTTCAGTTTCCTTAATTATAGCACAATTTACTATTTTTAGCAGTTTTTCGGGTCTTAAACTTCCGGAGCCATTTTGAGGCCCTAAACGACGTTTTTTGGGAAATCTACCGCCAGCAATTTTTCGTGACTAAAAATTGTCTTTTCCGTCGTAGTCCTCGGAGAGATCTTTCCAACGGGCTATCATGCGCGTCAAACGGGGATAAGACGACCAATTCTCGACCCCGGGAAGTTGATGTACCAACTTACCCAAAAACGGGGCCCACAATTTGGCGTTTCATCTTCCAGGGTTAGGTTTTGGAATGTGAAGGGTTTTTCCATTGTTTCTCAACAATAAATAGGCCTTCGAGCCTCATTGTAACACAGTTCAGAGGCATGTAGCCACACATCTCTTCTGAGAGATAAGCTACCATCGCCCTAGCTGGTTTATTTCTATTTCCGGTTGTAAGCATATTTCAGTCTTTTCCATTAATGAAATGAAGTATTATTTCCGCTGCATCTTTGTGTATATGGTTATCTCTGTATTTTATTGCGTTCCTGTTTAAATCTGGATCAAAACCGCTTTGTGATAGCTCATTAACGTGCGATCACCAAGGGTCTCGTTATATCAATAACGATCATCGGATGTGGAGGACTTGATTGGATGGCGGACGGGAGCCATGATGCAGTGGAGTTTAACTACACCTGGCCCAACACAATTAAAAAATTAATTAATCGTATCGAGGTTATTGTGAATGGACGGGGAGGTTATTAATTAACCGTGAGGGTTAATTAATCCCTTTTTATGTAGTGGGGGGATTAGGCTATTAACTAGTTATGTGTTATGCTCTTAACCTGAAAAATGATACCCAAATACAGAATATGCGAAGAAAAGAGACCCAGAACACAGAATATGCGAAGAAAAGATACCCAGAACACAGAATAGCAATGATTTTCTTATTCTGAGAGTAACGTTCACTTGCCTCTTCGAGGGGGCAACCTCCAATAGAGCAGAGCTCGATTACAAAATAAGACACGATGCTCCTCGCAGGGAGTTTCTATCCTTTATATATGACTCCTACGTGCAATACCACGGGCCAATACCGTGTATTATTAATACCATCTATCTAATACTACGACCCATTTGCAACTAACTGTGGTTCCGTAATTAATTGCGGATTAACCACTTACATTATTAATATGGGCTTTATTGACTCTTGACTATGACGTGGTCCCATTACATAGATAAGGGGGTTAGGGTGGGACCCTAACATGCCCACCCCCTTAAGGCTAGCCTTGTCCTCAAGGCTGAAGCTGCGGAAACTGCTGCAGAATAGTGGCTGGGTCCCAA
>APFE031285230.1:94382-143997 GCA_000404065.3 Pinus taeda | reverse complement strand
AATGTCAATGCGGCCAAAAGTCCTGTGACAATTATACCCTGGTATAGGAACCCTTCACAACGCTTCTGGTCTGGTGGATCTGAGAGATCTGAATGGCGGCTCGGGTAGCGCTGGACGGCTGAACTGACTGCTTTTGCAGATCTGATGAATCTAATAGATCGGAACTGGCTGATTGGGACCGATGTTTGCTGCTGCTGCACTCCTTTGCTCCAGCGGATCCGGAAGAGATGATGATTAAAAAAAGGAACTAGGGTCTTAAGGAGTGTCAGGTGCTACAGATCGCAATATACATAAGGGTTTGGCAGTAGTACTCGTCCCAATGTTTCAGGGCTCTAACTAAGGAGGGTCGACCGTACCCTTAGCCGTACCACCCGACTACCCTATCGTACGGGCGAGTAATCTCTTTGAGTGCTGTTCTCGGTGTACTATAGCCACAAGACGGTTGCTGGTTTATCTATGGCGAGGTTTTCAGGGAGCCTATGGGGCTTCCGATATACCCAGAGGGTACATGGAAGACAGTCCGTGCGCGGTTCTATCTAATGCGCTACTACTCGAAGGGGTACCCACAAAGGTTACAAGGGAGTCCAATAGACGTGACCACCTCTTGTATTTCCTGCATGCATGCCTCCCCAAATCCACAGATTTATGCGCTCAACGACAGATCCCATGGTTTAAAGACGCCGGAACACGTCTCGAGCCAAATTTTTATTGCTACTAATTGGAGATCCCACCGGCCCTGGAAAGAGCTCTGATACCACTTGTTATGCTTCTTAACCTGCAAATGATACCCAAATACAGAATATGCGAAGAAAAGAGACCGATAACATAGAATATGCGAAGAAAAGATATCCAGAACACAGAATAGTGAAGACTTTATTATTCAGAGAGTAATGTTCACTTGCCTCTTCGAGGGGGCAACCTCCAATAGAGCAGAGCTCGATTACAAAAATAAGACACGATGCTCCTCGCAGGGAGTTACTATCCTATATATATGACTCCTACAAGTAATACCACGGGTCAATACCGCTTATTACTAATACCGTCGGCCCATTTACAACTAACTGTGGTTCCTTTATTAATTGCGGATTAACCACTTACAATTATTAATATGGGCTTTATTGACTCTTAACTATGACGTGGTCCCATTACATAGATAAGGGGGTTAGGGTGGGACCCTAACATCCTGCACTAGGTCATGAACACCACTAGTACATGAAAAACCATCAACCACATCACTTCCATCATCTAATCATCAGGAGTGTGGCATCAATGCCATACATAAAACTTCAATTGATTCAAAATGTCAAAATATAAGAGAATGCTTAAAGTTTTAAGAGACAAAACATATATTCTAATTATTTGGCCACATGGACCTTTCTCATCATGCAAACTATTGAAATGAATCAATTTATTAGATGAGGATGGGATCCTTGCAATAGTGACAATGTGCCATGAATGGGTCCACTCATGAAGGGGAAGACACTAATCAATAATATCCAAGCCTAGACGAAAGTTGAAATCCACTCCAAGCTTATCAAATCCATGCTCAGCTTCCTCTCTAGCCATATTTATCCTAACATATTTACCCCAAATATCTAAAATGTGAGAATAATCACCCATCATAACCATGTTAACATCATTGCAAGATGAATCAACATCCTTGGAAGTTAGGTAAGAGGGTTCAAGTAATACTCTTCCAATTGCATGATTAGATGCATGGAGGGGTGGAGTGATATCTTCTTAATAGTCATCGTGGAAAAAGATACATGGAGAGAAATTACCTATACCCCTTACTTTCATACTAATAGCGCCTTAATTAAATGAGGCCCATCCTTAATTTTATACTAATAGTACCTTCATTAAATGAGCCCCATTATTTGCTTTTCCATCTGCTTTCTAATTTAGTAAATAAAAAATATAGTAAAATCTATTTATAATTAATTAATAAATTACTAAAAAAATATAATAAAATCTATTCACAATTAATTAATAAACTCTAACGAATAAGATGTTATATAATTTTTTGCTAACTCCATTATTTTATTTTAAATAAAAACCATATGTTTTTACCCCATACATATATATATATAGCAGTTGTCTATAATGAGACTTTTTGGAAGCCTTTCCGGTGGGTTTTTCCGGTCAAAATCCGGCAGCAATTTATTGGAATCGCAAGTTTGATAGCTAGTTTCTGCACAATCAAAGTGCCCCAGGGGTTTTTCAGGGTGTTGAATCCAAATATGCAGTTAAAAAACCATTTTAACTGCAGCAAATCAAGATTTAAGCTCAATTTCCTCAGCCAGATTCCGTCAACGGAATCTCCAAAAAGTCGCATTATAGACAACTCCTATATTATATATATATAAATTTTTTTTTCTCATTATATAAAACAATAACTCCCTACCTACTCTCCCCGGTCCTACCATCCCTTAAAATAAATATATCTTATCGAAACCATAGAAAAACAATTTTACAATTTTTTTTTTGCATCTCTTCTTTCCTCTCCCTAATAACATCATGCAATTAATTGAAAAATATTAAATTTAACAAAACTTTGAACTTGCCTTTGCTTTTTCAAATGTTTACACTAATAATTAGTCTAAACGATCCTCGTTTCCAATTTGGTCAATAAATAATGGTGATATACATAGAAGCACGGTTTCACTTTGAGGACATTGATGACTGGAAAGATGTATCCAAATTATAATTAGATTTCTATGCTCTAGTGAACTTGTGATTCTATTTTATCTTTTTTTAGGCCTCAGAAAATTCTATTTGTCATTATTAAAAATTAAATACTTATTTTGAAATATTTCAAAATAGATTTTCAAAATTTTCATGGTGGGTGGATATTGATATAGGTACACTTTAAAATCTTAGAAAATGTCACAAATTGATTGCCATATTTTTTCCCCAACTCTTATAAAGGTGTTCAACAGTGAAACAAGGCCATGTTTACAATGATAATTTATGATTTATTGACTACAAACAATGATGAAGTACATAAGCACATGGTTAGAGCTACATGAATTTGATGATGTGGTGGGCAGTGATGTTTGTTTGTCAGTGCCTTTGGCTTTCCAACTATTTGTGAGCCTCAAAGTTCAAGTTCATAATCATTGTTGCTATGGAGTCAATGACAAGGTCCCATTTCTGAAATATAAACCATATGGTACCATAAACTTTAGAATTTGGAGTTAATTTTGCAAACATCATTATGAATGCTAATCTTATAATAGGGTGCAGGCCATACTTCCTATTAAATATGTTTTTATGTATGGTACGTATTAAATATGTTTTTATGTATGGTACGTAGTTTCAATTTGGTGGGCTTTTCCATTTATTAATAGTTTATCCATTAAAAATATATTAATAACTTATTCTTTAATGATAGGGTTTAGTGAGACCCATTGATCACATTTAGATATACTTAAACTAGAAAACAAAAAAAGAGAGCTATTTTTTTTTTTTTAATTTTTATTTCATTAACAACGTACATATCACTAATCACATATGAACATTAACACTTTGTAAAGTTGAGAGGTAGACATTAAGTTATCATGGTGTATGCATCGAAAAAATAAATTATATGAATTTATATTATATTAAAATAAATAATAAATATCATATCGTGTTATTATCTCTGTCGCAACACCGTATATATTGTTAATAGGTGTTTGGTCCCATTTATATTATATTAAAATAAATAGTAAATATTATATCTTGTTATTATTTTTTGGTAAGATAATGGGTATTTCAATAGGTTTTTGGTCAAATCCATATTAGTTTGGGTTTGATCAAAAATATTTGCAAAAAATTCTTTACACATTGAAATCTGCATTTAGGTGTTTATCTCGTGTGGATGGGATGGTCGGCTTATAGCCTCTCCGCTCGGGTTCGACCTTCGTCGCATGATTGCATTGCCTGGCAGCTATTGTGAACATTTCGCTTCTGTACATATATGTAAAAATTGTGAAAAATGGGCTATATATAGCTTCTAATAGAGGGACTCGCCCCCCTCATTTTTTATTTTATTTTTTTTCTAAAAAATACATTACACATTGAAATATATGATTTTTTTAAAAATAATTTAATTTATTTATGTTCAATGTGACTGGCTATCAAATTGAACATGTTATTGCCCTTTGCCTATACTAATGTGCCCATTACCTCTATTAATTAACCAGAAGTACATAGATCACAACAAGGTATAAGATGGACATTCATGATACAATTTGGTTTGGGAAGGTGATAAAATTATTGTTAATGAGTGTAATCATTTTATATTCCTATTTATAAAAATGGCTAATGATTACTATAATCTAATAAAAAATATATTATTTAAAATTACATATATAAATTAAAATGATTATTTAAAATCACATATGTAATGGTAAGTAGAGATTAATGGTATATAGATATATATGTATTTTTTACATTATATTTTTAAGGGGTAGAGGTCACTTAGGTTTTTGTGCGAACTTAATCACATATGATATATTTTACACTATTAATGAATGAATGATATTCAAAATAATAAGATATTTGTAATACAAATAAATATAAAATTTCCCATATTCACAAACCAAGGTACAATAGAAATTTATGATAGTACCTCTATACCCAAGTCTAATAATAAGAATTTCACAAGACCATATCCACAAACTATAAAAAGCCAAATGTAAACTATTAATAATTTTTCTATGTTGCAATACAAATAATGTTAATTTACAAAATTTAATAATGCATTTAATTACAATTTAGAATTAATCTAATTATAACATTTTAAAATTTTAAATCTTTGTATTTTTATTATTTTCTACTTTAATTTAGCTATATTTTTAAACTAAGTGACAGGAACTAGCTACTATATAACCCTTGTTTATGATGTTGGGATATCTATTTTTTATCCAATTAATTACAAGAATGTATGCATCGTACTTAATCTTCATGTATTATCATATCAAACACATGATATTATAAGTGTAGGAGAGGATTCTCATCATATTTACACATTTTATTGTACTAAAAAAGATACGAAAAGATAAATTATCATATTAAGGTCCATTTAAACTAATTTGGTTGGTTGGATATGCATCAAGATCATTATAATGTATATACACAATATATATATGTTAATAGGTAGGCTAAGCTTTCATATATATGATTTTTATAATGCATAGTTATAGTTCCTACTATTAACAATTATATTTCAAAAGAAGATATGTATATACACAATGCTTTTATATATATTAAATATTTATATAATTTTAGGACTAATAACTAAAAAAATCTTTGAAATATGTATGTGTGTTTGTGTGTAAGTTGATAAGTAGACAAATTTATCCTCTTTTCAACAAAATATTTTTTATACATTTAGTAGAAATAACGATATAGGTTATAATTCTACCTAATTGATGGGAAGTTTGTTCTTAGTGGCATTCCCCATTTTAATATGACCCAAATCATCATAATTAAAAGATAAAGAATTTAGATAAGGGTGAACCTTGTTTTGTAAGAGAAAGGATTCACTAGAAAGGTTTAGTTTATCCACTTCTTAACATATAGATATAAACATGGACTCACCATGCATGGACTACATTTGTGAATAATTTTTGTTGAAAAGGAAATAAATTTGTCCACTTATCAACTTATGCACAAGCACATACATATATCAAAGATTTATTACTTTAGTCATTACTCCTAAAAGAATGTACATATATTTATTATATGAATGCATTATATATATATATATAATATATATATATATATATATATATCTTCTTATGAAAATATATATGTTGGTAGTGGAAATTATAACTATGCACTACAAAACTCATATATATGGAAGTTCAACCCACCTATTTGATGTATATACATTATATATATGTCAGTATTGAATTTTGATACTAAAACATAGTTGAATGGTTTAAACCAAACATTTATAGCCACAGAACAAGACTATACACAAATATTCCCTTTCTTTTCTTCTTATTATTTTTACTTCTTCTTTCATAGAAAAACAATAATAGATTTATTCCAATATTGGATAAAAGTTATAGCCAAAATGAGAGGCAAGTATGGGTAATCATTACCAAGCCTCTCGTTTAGGTTTAAAATGACATACATGTTATACATCTATATATGCTTAAATCAAAGGAAGCCTCTTATTATAGTCCATTCACTTATTGATTGCATTTGAAATAAAGAAAATAATCTTGCTTTTGGAAAGGAATAGATACATGCCACGTGCATAGTGATGCAACAAAACTGTGTGATGAAAAGCTCCCTCCTTGAGCCATTCCATTGTTCATCTATAAAATGTAATTCAACCTTATTCTCTACTAAATTAACAACTTCCTTATTAAGACTATTTATCATATAATTATATTCCCTGTATTACATGTGAATGAAGGACAATGTGTGGAACTTAAGCACCAATGTCTTTGCTTCAGTTACAATGTAGTAAAAAGTGAGGTGTGTAGAATGGGATCAAATGATCATCCAATTATAGGAAATTGTGAATCCAAGTACAACATTAAAGAGTAAACCTTACTATCAACATTAATGGACATAGTTGTGTTGATAACATGCATTTTTGCATAGTTGTTCGATTTTGTACTTGTCCCATGTTTGAATGAGGTTGATATGTTCCTATAGTGAATAATGCCTCCAACCCTATTAATCAAGGGATTCCCTCTTGGTAAACCATCACATAAGAAATAAGGAGGGTCATGATTTACCACTAGTATGGGAACGAATGGTAGTGTTTGAGGTATTCCTTTTGAATCCATAACTATTGAGTACTTGAGCTTGTACATAATAAATATCAAATATGGTTGTTTACCCATAAAATTAACATTGTTCCTAATAGTCCAATTTACCCACATTATATGAAGTGGGAGAGTGTACAAATAACTCGAAATTTGTAGCTGCTAATGAATTCAAACTGAAATCAATAGACACAAATTTCTTCTACTCAATCTGCGGAAGGGAAAACATATAATAGAAACACATGCAATCATTCAATCACAATGAACACTGTTTTTACTGGGGAACCCAACTAGGAAAAACCCATCCTCTATTTGTATTATATCAAATGAGAACAATGATATATTATAATGACAACTTCAATGCTTGAAGCTCAACCTGCATTGCAATATTGATCTCCTCCTGACTCACCTACTCGCACAAATTATATACACTCACTAGTATAAAATAATAAATACAATTATGCCTTTTCCCTCCACTTAACTAGGCAATTCGAATTGCATGCATGACTAGGGATATTTTTAGTAAATTGACTAGTTAACTAAGAGATCAATGAGTTAACAACATTTACAGTTACTCAACTAAACTCCTATAGACTCTATTCATGACTAGAGCTCGGATAAAAAAGTTTCATTAACTATAACTCCACTAGATTTCTAGATCTTAGCAATCAAATCATGCACAACTCTACTTCTTGCCCACAAAATTGAACTCACTGACTTAACTAAGTGACTTGGCCATGTCACTCCTATTAACTGCAACTCAAGTCATCCTGCTAATGTGGAAATTCGAATTTCTCCATTTGACAAAGGCACAAGTCAAACAAAGCCTTTTCTTGCTACAATTTAACACTCCCTCTTAGAAAGAAAAGGGTTCAACACATCCACAATCCTGCTCCAGTGGAATGTATTGTAACACAACTAACACTCACTCTCACTGTTGTTGTTGCTACTATAACAACTGCAACTGAGAAGCATCCAAAATACCAAATAAATTGTGTCTTTGAGATGCAAATTGTCTCTAACTGCTACTAGCCTATGCACTGTCGCTTAAGATCTGACTGCATCAAATGACACTGATCGTTCTGCTATTGAATACTGTGGGTTCCTGTAGCAAGGGTAATGATCCATGAGAAGAGTATATTGCAACTGCTACTGGACCTTCCACAAATATTTGCAACTCTGGGACTAAGGCTCTACATCACCCCACCTCACTCTTGGAGGCATAACTACATGTATGGGGAAATCTACCTATATCTTCTAGAGATTTTTAACTCAAACACAAATTTGTTTTACTTGTCCAGTGGAAACATGCTTAAGATAATCTTTCCCCTTACTGAACACCACATCAAATACTCTATCCTAAAGTACAACTACAAAAACTAGATTTTTCTTCAGGTCAGACACATATATTACATTCTTTAGGTGAAGAGATCCTGACTTCCTCTTAAAAGTGATAGTTCCAATCCCTTTGGTACTATACCTTCCATCATCTCCAGGCTCTATGTGTAATTATAGTCCATTCTCCTCTAAGATGTTGAAGAAATCCTTATTTCCTGTCATATGATATGAAGCAATAGAGTTTAGGTACCACTCACTCCCTCTTACTGTGCTTTCCATGCAAGGAATGAGGGTGAAATCCCACTCGAATTTTGATGTGAGAGCATCTCCTCCTGCACCTACTGCAGGCTACTTATTGTATTTCTTGTGTGGACGCTTGGTTGCATAGTGTCCATACTCATGGTAATGAAAGAATTTAATTTTACTGAGGTCTTTATTCCTACCATGGTTATGGATGGATTTTTCCTTGCCTTGGGAATTCTTTCCTTTGTCTATATTTCCTTTACCAACTAGAGCACAATATTCTTCCTCATCAGATCTGGATGAGACTCCATCTCTAGTGTTTCTTCTAATCTCCTTCTACACCAAATCAGACCAAAGTCTCTCCCAATTTGGGAGCTTGTCTCTTCTATTAACTGAATCCGGATAACTGTGTTAGGACTTCATAAGACCAAGGAGTGCTAAGTTCACAAGTTCAGATGATGGCACATTATCTCCAACTCGTCCAAGTTCATCTATGACCTGAGTGAATCTGGATAGGTACTGAACAATGGTTTCACGTTTCTACATTCTAATGTTCCTGAGCTTATCTTTCAATGCCAAATTCTTGACATCACTACTTCTTTGGAATAGATCTATGAGAGTTTTTCCAATTGTAAATGGAGTCTCCTTTCCATGCAAATTTAAAATCACATGATCTTTGACTCCCTCTAGGATAATCCTCCTGGATTTTGCTGTGTCTTTGTTACGCTGGGCCATCTGTTGTGCATCTGATGCTGTTGGTTTTGGGATATCATTTTGAGTGGACTCCAATACTCCATTGTCATCCAACACAACTTCCATTCTATCTTTCCAAGCACAAAAAACTGAATTTCCCTCCAATTCATAATCAAGCCTCAATGCATTGAAAGAATTTATTCCCGCATTGAAGACATACCTTTTAATGCGCTCTATGGGCAAGCTAACGAAGTATATAGGGCAATGTGTTTTGTGCTAATGATTCTCCCAACTGTATGGTCCGCATTAGTGTTGTAATGCTGACAAGAAATTGACAGGCTGCGTTCCTGAAATATATTTGAAGTGAGAGGGTTGTTATGTGGCTCTCTACTGAGCAGTCCTACATTATAACGCTCTATATTTCACTAGCAGAGTGCGTTATAACTTTAATCAAGAGAAAAAGATTATTTCTCTCTCACAAACTTGCTACTAATCCACTCTCCCTTGAATCTATGTAACCAAGATTCTATGTAGTTTTCAATGGCTCTGAAACCATTAGGAGTAGCTTGAAATTCACAACTGCTAATGAATTTATACTGAAATCAATAGACACAAATTTCTTCTGCTCAATCCACAGAAGGAAAAACATACAATAGAAACACATGCAATCATTCAATCATGGTGATTTTTTTTTTCTAGGGAACCCAACTGGGAAAAGCCCTTCCTTATTTTGTATTATATAAGATGAGAAAAATGATAGATTACAATGAAAAATTCAATGCTTGAAGCTCAACTTGCACTGCAATACTATCTCCTCTTGACTCACTCGCTCACACAAACTCTGTACACTCACTAGTATACAATAATAAATACAATTATTCCTTTTCCCTCCAATCAACTAGGAAATTCAAATTGCATGCATGAATAGGGATACTTTTAGTAAATTCACTAGTTAACTAAGAGATCAATGAGTTAACAAAAATTACAACTACTCAACTGAACTCCTACTGACTCTATTCATGACTAGAGCTCATATAATTGAGTAACTACAACTCCACTAGATTGCTAGATATTAGCAATCAAATCATGCACAAATCATTCTTTCCCACAAAATCGAATTGACTATTTTAACTATGTGACTTTGCCATGTCACTCCCGTTAACTGCAACTAAAGTCATCCTGTTGATGTGGAAATTTGAATTTCTCCACTTGACTAAGGAAAAAGTCAAATGAAGCATTTTATTGCTACAATTTTAAGAGAGGAATCAATGCATTTGATGTACCTGTCATAAAAAACTAATCATTCCATGCATCTTGGAGTGTGTCACCATCCCATTAAGGGAATTGACCAAAACAAAAGGATTACCTCCAATGCACTCTTAATAAGAGTCAACTTACATGTCATAAAGATCCAACTATTGCACTAGAGGGATATTCATTCTTTTATATTTTCATATAAATATAACTCATCTATGAATTTATAGTCATTGGGCTATAGTTAGAATCACAAATATTTGACGTGTTCCTCTATAGGATACACACCCAAACACACACCCTTACCCCCCATAGATCCCTTGAAGGATGAAAGGAGATGGTTGCTATGCTAACCCAACTTTCAAAGCACCATTATGGAAAAGGGATCAAATTTTTCACTTTCTTTCACTCTTCCAAAATTCATAATGAATGACACCATTGTATCTGCCTCGTCAAGACCTTTCTGGTGATATATAATTTTTCTTCATTTGGGTTCCAAAACAAAAAAATTATGGCCAATTAAAGACTGGACTATTAGGTCTAGCCATGTCATCCTAACTTGCCATTTGGCACCCACGTGGTTCTCATGTGGCTACCAAAATCATAGCCATGCCATCACCACATGACACCTCTTCCCCTTGTTGCCGACTCATTCATGACTTCCCATTACTTACGAGACCCAATGCGTATATTGTTGCATTATAATGCCACGATGTCCACTACATAGGAACTAGGCTTGTAATGCCACCTCACCCTGAAAATAAAATCCCGAGGTTTTTCCTTGAGTTCCCTTCAAAAAGTCCATGGTGCATCACACTAAACCTATCAAGGTTACATGCTGGTCCTTGAGATTCAATCATATACTCAGTGTGAAGGCTAGCCATTCCCCTTGGCTTATGCGTATCCTTATTCACATAAACACAACTCCCGACCCCATTGAATAGGTCCTGCATGCACCATGTCAACTCGGGACTAAAATATTGGGACTTTCTACCATGCCCTCCTTCCAAAATCTTTGAGGTATGAGGTGACATCATTGGTCCCAAAATGCCAAAATAATTTCATCCTTTGTCACACCCTCCCAATGTTAATTTCCACGTAATTGTGGGTTCCACTGAAGGATTTAGGCCCCTTGAAAATCACATAATTCTCGTCATATGGGAAATGTAGTGTTTTCTACAGTCATTCACCAAGCATTGAAAAGGACACCACTGCCACATCATCCCGAGGATTTTAAATATAGGGAGTTATACCTTGGCCTCCTTTGAAACCTCCAGGGTCTATCTAAGGGGGAAAATCTATTTACGGCACCAGTGACCCAAATCAAGTTGAGATGTTTCTTGGCCCCACAACGCCACGTTGTCCTAGGTATTAAATCCTAGGAATTTCCCCCTTGTGCTCCATTGAAACCCCTAGGGAAAAACCTCCATGGTCATTAACAATTATACAACGTTTAACCCTTAATGGCCCAGATTCCTCTTGCTTAAGCACTTGGTCACTGCGCTTGATCAAACGGTTGAAAAGGGCTTAAGCCATTTCCTATAGGGTACTAAGGTTCTACCCTTGTGTGTGTGTGTATATATATATATATATATATATCTCTATATATATAGATATCTCCCTCTCTCTCTATAACATACATAATACATCATACATACTACATACATACATAACAAAACATTACATACATACATACATACATACATACATACATCATACACACATACATACATACATTACATACATACATATAAATATAATATAATATATATATATATATATATAAATATATATATAACACATATATTATATATATACATAAATACTACATAATATACATACATACATACACATATACATACATATATATACATAATATATATACATATATATGTATGTATATATATGTATATATATATATAGATAGATATAAATTATATATATATAATGTTATGCATCTCCTTGAAGCTATCCCTCTTGAGATTACCAAGACTCAGCCATGGCCATTAAACCAATGTATTCATATGATTATGTATATAAACACTATGCTATCTCTTTAGACTCAATATAGATACATAATAGTCCATTCCTTTAGGAAGGATATAGGGGACTGACCACACCTATTTATACAAGAAATCATGCTCCTTATTGATGTTATAAACAATTTAAACACATAGTGGTCAGTATGCAACATTCAATTCAATTAAGCATATACACGAATTAATATATCGACCCCTCAGGAACTTCAAATTACTTGTAGATTGCATAAAATTTAGCAATATTCGTTCGCACCAGAATTAACACTCCTCAACATTAATATGAGTAATAAAGTATCACATTAAACATATGCATATTATTCAAAATATGGATGCTTAAATAAACACTTAACTAATGAAGTGGGATTGGAAACTGAAATTGGGACTTCAACTCTCCACCCAACCTTAGATAAGCTACATCTACAATTATTTGTAGATGTCACCCCCCAAATGGATTCTAGTGCTTGAGGTGGAGTGTTTGTAAGAGGAAATTTAACCAATATTAATAGTTGAAATAAGATGTCACAAGCCCACATTGCCTTGATACACCATATACACAAGCTTCTGCTCAGCCTTTCCAGACTTTACAAACATGATAAACACGCATTCTAGGATATCACAATACAGAGAGTCTTAGCTCACTTTCAAGAAAAGAGATTCCACTTCAAGGGAAGTTTCATTAGCTAGATAAGCTACTATTGGATAAAGAGATCACATCTCTAGGTACTTCGTTAGTGAGTCAAGCACCAGAGTTTCAGCCCCAAGGCAACTCCTGGTGGTTCATCAACCCTCACAAATACCTGAGTGTATTTTCCCTATCTAGTAGTTTCATCAATCCATAAGATTCCAATGGGTTCTTCAACCCTCAAGAAAGCCACTTCTCTCTATAATGTTTTCACCCAGCAAGCCTCTTCAGGCTTCCTCAGTTGGTTCACCCTTCCTAGAACTTGATCACTATAATATTAGTCGTTGCTCTATTGTTTCACCTTCATTCCATGGAGGAGTTTTCTTCTAGTGATCATCATTGTGTTTCTCCATTGTGCATGCATGAGTGAGTTTTCTCCTCCCCTCGGCTTGTTTTTGTGCCTCCTATAATAGACTAATCGTCTATATTTTTTGAGGCTACACACATGCCAACCTACCTTGGACAGTACAACCTAGTTTTCCTTTCATTTTTTTGTCCTTTGTTTCTTATGGTTATGCCTAAAAGGTACATGTATTTATCCTTTATTAATTTAATACACAATCAACACATTTAAGCCTCTCCACCAACCCATGGCTGATATACTTAAAATCATCAACTACTTAAGCAATCTTCCTCCCCAAGCAATGGAATCTGTGTCCCTTTCTCTTATCCAATATGTTACAATTATTTATAATGAGGGAAAATATAACTAGGGGCTGTCACAGACCCCCACCCCTTTGGAGAACACCATCCTCAGTGTTCAATATCCATATATAAATAAAACATGCTTAAAAACCAAGCACAACTGATATGGAGCATTATACACACAACTCTTTACAACATTTGCAATGTATTTTCCCATACTCATTTGCTAACCCAATAAATCAATGGATATAAAATCCATTAAGTCAGCCATTTTTTGGTGGCTCTTTTGTAGTCTTCTTGGTGCTTCTTACTATGCACTATGATATCTTCAAGCTGTTACTGTTCCCCTTTTTAGTCGGTTTCTTTCACCTAAATTGGGCAGTCTAATGTCTTACATCACAACATACAATTTCTCTTGAGATTCCTTGTAGATGGCACTACAATGAAATCAAAATGGACCCTCATGATTGCAAGACAATCCCTTGCAATATGACTTAGAAACATGGTCAATCATTCTTTCACAAGAATGAGTCCTAGTAATGAGTTGTTAATCACAATGACATTTAATACAATTATTTATTCGTTAGCATGTTCATGGACTCAACACATATCTACACATGTCAATAAGGTCAATGTTGAGAGAGCCTCCCTTGCACCATTCTCATGGCTTCTCTATCACTACACGTTTATCATTTTCTTCCTTCCTGTCTTCAACTGCCCCTTTATTCATACATTAGGCTTCATTTAGATCCGTTTTCCTCATTGGATTTGACTCATCCCTTCTCCAAAGATCCATTATCTTACATCCATGACCCAAGACATAGAAGGAAAAATCAAAGGAATATGGAACATTCATAACAATTCATAACAATGATAGAAAACATAAACAATGTAGCATGGCCATGCGCAAGTTAACAATAAAAAATAGTAGACCCAATATGAGCACAAGTCGACAGGAAAGAACAATAAATCAAGTATTAAAATCAGTTTGGAAACACATAATTCATAAAATCATTCAACAATTACAACAACCCAATTCCCATAGTTTTGGAATTTCTCCACATTTCATGAGTAAGGATCAACATGAGCTGTCTCCATGATTTCATTTAGTCTCTTTGCTACAACCAACGACAACAATTTAGTTCAACTTCTACACAAATTATTTACAATTTAATTACACTACTTAAAATTTCAACAAGATGATTATGCTGCCACATCTAACCAACCCGCTCGTTAGTTGAAGCCGGGTAACCATATTTCCTATTGTTGAGCGATAAAAGGTGTCTTTTTAACTCCTAATTATCTTCACATTAATTGTCAACCTAGGGATGACTTTTTATTTCAAGAGTGTACTCAGTTTGAGGCGGCTATTTACTCAAGAGTAATGTTTTGCAGTATAGTGCTTAAAATCCAAAAGTAAATGAATGCTTGAAAAAGAAATCTAACTACAACAACATAAACTCAAATGCTCTGAAATCCAACTATTCACTCAGCAAACATCAATCGAGGATATAGTAGCAATAACTCGTTCCTCTATAGATTGATATAATTGAAAGCAAACTAGAACAAGACAATCAATCTGAGAACGAGGAAGAAGTAACCAATGTTCTCTACAGTTGACAGCCCTGCTTTAAAACAATTAAAAGGAAATAGAAATTGAACTAAAGCTGTTATTGAAAGCAAATTAGGAAAGCTCTTTTAAAAGCAAACTGTTGCAATTAACCAATAGAGATGAACAACAAAGTAAATGGACAACAAACTATAATTAAAGGAATCGAATAACCAACAATCTATAATGAATATCAAAGTCTAAAATGAATAGCGAAGCTTTACATTTGAAATGAACAACATAACAATATACGTTGAGAAGGATAATAATATCTGTTATGATGGAAAAGAATAGCCACGCGATTCAATCTCAGTTTGTGCAATAAAACAATTTCATAAAATATTATAACAGCTCACTGCAAAAACATGAAACTGTAAGGCAATACGATTCAAAGAAATAAGAATTAAATCAAACAATCACATGATGGAAATTGGAAAGATAAAATACAGCAACAACGTGCTCCACCAGAGGCTGGGCCCTTAGCCGCCAGTGGATGTTGCTGGGCTACTTCAGATGAGAAGAATGAACAACAACTCTGTTATTTATTCATCATCAAACTGTGAAATCATTACAATAGCTAAAGCTTTGAGAATTACAATGGTAATGCAACAATATCCTTTTCCTCCCATTCTATCCTATCCCATCATCATTCTTGAATTTCCAATTCTGAGTCCTCAATTCTCCCTCATTCCTAATTCTGCATTCTCTCAGCCATCCCCAATTCTGAATCTCTAATCCTCCATCCCCCTCTCTGATCTTTGTTTTCATTTAAATAGAGAGAGAGCAGAGAGAAGTTACAATAGAGATAATTACAACATGATTTCTATTACAAAATTGGATTGCTTCTAACCAATTGATCAAGAAGAAAATATATTTCCATCCATCTTTCAACAAGAGCAAGGCGAATTTGGCTTTGCAGCTGAGATTTGGAGGACGGCTGCAACAACAAATCTGAGAAAATCATGCTCAAAGAACCCTGTGTTTCTCTCAATACAAGCCGAAATTGGGCAAACCATTTCTCATTAGAGTTAATTTGGTCCGTTTTGATCAAAACCCATGTCCCGGATTTTCCAGATTCTTCTTCATTTGCCCAGAATCTCAACCGCAAAACTATCACTTCTTATTCCAGCGAATTTCTGAGTTGGAATATTTAATGATCAAATCTTCAATCTGGAAATTGTATTGGAGGTTAAAAATGGTGAATAATGTTACAACCAATTTATTAAAATTATCATTGATAAAATCATGCATAATCATCAATTCATTAGAAATAAAGGAGAATAAATAATATTCATTTATAAGAGCATAAATCATTATAAAATGGATTTATATAATGAATTATAATAAATGACATGACAAAGAAGAGTAAAAATGGATGAAATAAGTGTTAAAAAGTGGTCGTATTCACGGCCCAACACCTATCTCATAAAACTATGTAGGTTCTAGGCACATTTAGAGCCACATCTCGAAATGTCTCAATTTCATGAACATGCTACAACCTTGCCATAATTCCTGCATTGTGGAAAGTCCATTCTTAGGTGATTCTCCCTACAAGTCCAACACTTAAAGGGCCCTCTTCTGTAACTTTTTTTCTCTTCTCCTATAATATGAGCATGTTGATATTTATTAGCATCATTGAACCTCGGCTAAGTTTCACCTCTATTGGTGGTGAAAATTATTCCCTTCTCCCTCGAATGCTATCTCAAATTTTCGTGCTTTCTTCCTTTAAGTTTGTGTCAGGCCAGGCAGTAACTCCTCAAGGCAAAAATGATTCGTATGTATTATTCCATTAGGTAGCTCTTCATTATATACATGAGGGAGAGACTGTTCAGTTCAATTCTCGATGACTTTTCATATTACTTATTTATCTATTTACATATATTCACCCAATCATGAGGATTAGGTGTCAACGCTCCCTCCCTTAATCTGAAGGGATGTTGGTGAGTCCAAGCATCGTTCTGAATTGTTCAAGATTTTCTTGTTGGCATTATGGCACAGGTTTGGCGCTATGGCACAGGTGTTATCCTTGATGGCAACTCACTCTGGTGACAGATCTCAGTTCAAGCGCTCAGGAATAAGAAAAATATATATAAGCAGGTTCGCCTTGCGAAGCTGCGTATACATGCGGGTTAGACGTTCAGAAGTTGCGTATGCGTATACACGCACTTTCACGTAAGAAAAAGTGCGTACATATGGGAGAACTTATTTTTTGGTCCGTGGTATTTAGTCCTTGGTATTTGAACCTATGGTTTTGGGCCATGGTATCTCGTCAGAAGTACTGATCCCATGTATTGGGTCCATGGTATTGATTTGTTATGGTTTTGGACCGTGGTATTATGAAAGGCCTAAGACTATAAAAGAGGAAGGAGATAATTTGGCAAAAAAATTGATCTAAGCATTGAATATTTGAAAGAGAGTAAGATCTAGAACACTGGTAATTAGTTATGGTACATTGCTGAATCACAATCAAAGAGGAACCTAAATGTCGCAAATCAGATAAGTTCTATTGAAGGGTAAAATCTCAAAGCTTGAATAGTAGTATCTTTGTGTGATTATGATCTACTGTATTTGACGCATGAATTGATCTATGAATCTAAAAATCTGGGTTTAATTAATGCTTGAATATTTGAAAGGGAAATATGTCTTTCATAGATCTATATGCAGGTTCAGCACAATGAAGGTGCATATACACGTAGGTTCAGTAAGTCACAGAAGCGTATACACAGGTTGACAGTGATAGAGATGCGTATGTATGCAGGTTTTAGTATAGAGAAGTAGCATATATTTCATAAAATATGTGTTAGATGCTTCTGTTTATTACTACAGTGTTCTGGGTTCAGAATTGGTGTTTGGTTACTGTTATTGTTGTTCTGGTAACAACATTCTGAGAAGTGTTTGATTGATTCTATATTAGGTTGTTCAAAGGAGATTGATTGTTCCATATATACTTGATTGATGTTATTCATGGATCCAGTCTGAAAATTTATGAAACGTGGTCCTGGAAGATAAGAAAAGGTTGAAGCCTTCAGTAGGTCAGCACCTACTTACTAGTAGCTCAGCTAGTACAAGAGCTAAGGGGGTTGTAGCTCCCTTCCAGGAGAAGTTGGAGAACGAGAGAGGGTTGTAGCTCTCTGTAGGTTGCAGCCTGCGTACTGGTAAAGGACTGCACCAATACAAAATCATTGTAAACAGAAGTTTCTAATTGAAAAGATAGAGACGAATTGCAGCAGGTGGTTTTCACCCACATTGGGTTTCCACCTTATATCTTGTGTTCTTGTGTGTGATTGTCTTCTGCTCTGTTTTACTGTTCCTGGTTATTGTTTACATAGTTCTGATGCACAAATTAATGATCAAAATCTGTAGAATAAACTGAATTATAAGTTTGCATGGTATACGCTGGTTTCCTTATCTGAAGTTGCATATATATGCGGTTTTATCTAACTAAAGTAGCGTATATGATCTGAATGTAAAATGAAAAATAATTGATTTGATAATACTAATTCACCCCCCCTCTCAGTATTATTTCCAATAATTGGTATCAAAGCGAGGTCCTTCAGAAGAAGCTTGATCTCTTGAAGGAAGATCTATCATTATGAGCAAATACGAGAGAGAAGCATCGATCAGTCCACCAATTTTTGATGGGACCAACTTCGTTTATTGGAAGGTAAGAGTCACAGCCTATCTTCAATCTCTTGGTACAAAAGTCTGGGATATCATAGATACAGGGTACACTTTTCCTTCAGCAAATCCTACAGATCTGGCTAAAAGAAGCAGTTTGAAACAAATGCAAAGGCTGTCAATACTCTATTAGGATGTCTATCGCAATCAGAATTCGTCAAGGTGATGCAGTACAAAACCGCAAAAGAAATATGGGACAAGATCGTTCTGAGTTATGAAGGAGATGAACAGGTAAAACGCACAAAACTTCAAACCCTCAGAATTCAGTATGAAAATCTTAGAATGTACAATGATGAAAGTGTGTCTAACTATTTCCTACGTATAGATGAGATTGTTAATTGTATGAAAAACTTGGGTGAAGAAATAAAAGAGGCTATTGTGGTTGAAAAGGTTCTAAGATATTTGTCCCCTAAGTTTGAGTCAAAGGTTTCTGCAATAGAATAAAAGTAGAATCTATAGAAAATTACCATGTCGCAGTTACATGAAATTCTAACTACTTACGAAATGAGGAAAGGAGGACCATCAAACATAAGAGAAGCTGCATTCAAGGCTTTAGGTAGAGGAGATTACTGTGAGTCAGGACATATGTCAGAAGAAGAGGAAGAATCAAATTTTGTCAAGAACCTTCAATGGGGTGCTGGAAGATTCAGAGGTAAGTTACCTTTCAAATGCTTTGCTTGCGGAAGAGTTGGCCACTATGCTGCCAAGTGTCCTCATAAAGATAAGCTTGACAAAGGTAAGGAACCTGTTAGATGGAACAAGAAACAAAATGTAAATAAGAAAAGCTATTACACTCATGAAGACAATGATGGACTTTCAAATAGTGATGAAGATGAACAAGATAATAACTATAGACTTTTAATGAATTTTGAAGATGATGATTTCATGGATGCTATAGATGAAGAAGGCCTTTATGAAGAGATTTCTAAACTCAAAATTTATTTAGAAGAGAAAAATATGATTATTGATACTCTACAATTCCAACTGGCTAAAAGGGAAAAACATCATGAAAAGTTAGAATGTGAAATTGTAGGACTTAGAAAAGAGATTGAGAAAACAAAAGCTCTTAATCTTAGATTTGTTAAAGGATCTGAAACTCTAGATGAGATTATCAATGTGCAGCGTTCTCCTCTAATCAAGATAGGTCTGGGATATAATGAAGAAGCATCTCAAGTGCAGAAACCATCCACCTCCAAAAGTTATCTTGATGCAACAAGGAGGAGTGAGCAAAGGCACAATAGAGATCACCAGGTAAATCAGGAACAATTTACCTCAAGAATGAAAAAAGACTACCAGGTAAATTGGGGGCAATCCACCTTAAGGATGAACAGAAGCTACAACCAGCCACAAGTAAAACCTTCTCAATTTGCCTCAAGAATGGATTTCAGTAGAAACTACAATCGTTTGGTTGGTAGATATGATAATAGTAGGAGCTTCTTCAATGGACAATGCTTCTCTTGTCATAACTTTGGTCACAAAGTAGCTCAATGTGTTGCCTATAAGACAATCATGACTAGAGAAGCTCAAAAACAAAGAAGTATGACTGGGATCATGAAAAGAACCTACAATAACTTCTCTGCACTTGAAAATGAAATAGAATGTTCTATTTGTAACAACTTTGGTCATGAAGATTCTGAATGTAGGAGTAGGTTTCGGCAGACAACTCAGAAGGAACAAGCCTCAAGTACCAAAACATGAAGAATGAAAGAACCACAACCAGAAAGATGTGGTATAACCTTATATGCGGAAGGGAAAGAAAATCAATGGTACATCGACAGTGGATGTTCGAAACATATGATGGGTGATAAGGAAAAATTTCAGTCATATAGTGCCTTAGAGAAGGAGAAGAAGGTCTCATTTGGAAATGACACCCCTGCACTCATAAAAGGTAAAGGTTCTGTTCAGTTGAAAGAAAAGGTCAAAGCTGGAAATGTGATGTATGTTGATGGCTTAAAACATAATCTATTGAGTGTCAGTCAGATGTGCGATCAAGGAGCTGAGGTAATATTTCGATCAAATGGATGTAGTGTTCGTGATCTTGATACAGGAAAAACAGTGATCGAAGGCATCAGAACTCCAAATAATTTATACATATTCAAAGAAGGACAACATCAATGCTATCTAAGAAACAATGATGAACATTGGCTATGGCACCGGAGATTGGGGCACCTAAGCTTCTCACAAATAAGGAAAGCATGCAAATACGAGGCATTTCGTGGTCTTCCAGACATCAGAATTCCAGATAATACAATATGCAAGTCATGTCAGTTTGGTAAGCAAACCAGAACTAACTTCCTTGAGAAGGAAGAATCAGCTAGCAGGCCACTTGAGCTTTTCCATGCTGATGTATGTGGTCCATCTAGGAAAAGGTCACCTCGGGGAGAAGAATACTTTAAATTATTCATTGATGACTTTTCCAGGATGTGTTGGATAGGACTTATGAAGCACAAAGACGAATCCTTCAAAAAATTCAAATATTTCAAAGCTTTGATTGAAAACGAACCAGATCACAAAAATAAATGCCTCAGGTCTGATAGAGGTGGGGAGTTTACCTCAAATGAATTTTTCAATTTGTGCGAAGAACATGGAATAAGAAGAGAATTCTCTACTGCAAGGACTCCTCAGCAAAATGGAGTAGTGGAAAGGATGAACAGAACTATTCAACAAATGGCTCATGCTATGATGGAGGAGTCTGGAACTTCTGCAACTTTCTGGGGTGAAGCCGCATTTGTTGCAGTTGTGATTCTCAACAAGACAAATGTCCGGGTGAACAACACTCAAACTCCTCACGAGATCTGGTATGGTGAGACTCCTTCGGTAAAATACTTCAAAATTTTTGGGAGTAAATGCTACATCAAAAATATTGATGAAAATCTTGGCAAGTTTGAACCTAGAGCAGATGAAGGCATTCTCCTCGGTTACTCTCCCCACAGTAAAGCATACAAGTGTTACAATAAAAGGCTTGGAAAAATTGTTGAAAGTATTGATGTAGTGGTTGATGAAGAAGAAAGCACTCCGAGACAGGTAAGATCTGAAGATTTTGAAGATGATGAGGACTATCCATCAACATCAAATCAGATTCATGATGAAGAAGAAACCCATGAGGCGCCAGAAGAACAAATAAGGATAGAAGAAAAGACTCCATCCAGGTACGTTCAGAAGAATCATCCATAATCTCAAATTTTGGCGCAGAAAGAGGCTGGTATACAAACAAGAAGAACAATAGCATAAGCTTCAAGCTATTTGGCATTTCTCTCCTCCACTGAGCCACAAAATGAAAGAGAGGCATGCAAAGATGAATGCTGGGTCAAGGCCATGGATGAAGAACTTGAGCAGATTGAAAAGAATAACACTTGGGAGTTGGTTCCTAGACCAAAGGATAAGAATGTCATAGGGACAAAATGGATTTTCAGAAATAAGCTAAATGAAAATGGAGAAGTGGTTAGGAACAAGGCAAGACTTGTTTGTAAAGGATATGCGCAACAAGAAGGGATAGACTTTGAAGAAACTTTTGCTCTAGTTGTCTGACTTGAGGCTATAAGAATGTTCCTTGCTCTCTCTAGCTTTCAGAAGTTCAAAGTATTTCAGATTGACGTAAAATCTGCATTTCTAAATGGAGACTTGAATGAAGAAGTGTACATTGAGCAACCAGATGGTTTTATCCTTGGAAATGATCCAAATCTTGTATGCAGACTCAAAAAGGCTCTTTACGGCCTTAAACAGGTTCCAAGGGCTTGGTATTTTCGGTTGGATGAGTACCTTTATCAACAAGGCTTTGCAAAAGGATCAATAGACAACAATCTATATATAAAAATAGACAATGATAAAATGCTAATACTTGTTGTGTATGTTGATGATATCATCTTTGGCAGCAATGAAGAAATCATGAGTCAAAACTTTGCTTTGGTAATGCAGAAAGAATTCGAAATGTCTCTGCTTGGAGAGCTCACATATTTCCTTGGTTTACAAGTGCAACAAAACAAAGATGGCATCTTTCTATCAAAAACCAAGTATATCAAGCAAATATTGAAGAAATATGGGATGGAGGATTCGAAACCAGTATGTGCCCCTATGGTGACAGGATGCAGCCTCAGTGCAAATGATGGATCGGCAATAGTACATCAACCAACCTATAGATCCATGATTGGTAGTATACTCTATCTGGCAGGTACCCAACCAGACATTATGCATGCAGTAGGAATAGTTGGAAGGTTTCAGGCAAACCCAAAGGAAACTCATCTTCAGGCAGTTGAGAGAATTTTCAAGTATCTTCAAGGGACACAAGACTATGGTTTATGGTATCCTAGAGATACAGATCTCACACTTCATGCATATATAGATGCAGATAGGGCAGGTAGCGTGGATGACAGGAATAGCACTAGTGGAGGTGCATTCTTCATGGGTTCTAGATTAGTATCTTGGTTCAGCAAAAAATAGAGTTCGATTGCTTTATCTACAGCTGAAGCAGAATATGTGGCTGTTGCATCTTGTTGCACACAGCTCCTTTGGATGATGCAAACTTTGCAGGATTTTCAAATCATTTGTGCTCCACCTATCTCCATCTTATGTGATAATACAAGTGCATTTAGCATTTCAAATAACCTAGTCATGCATTCAAATACCAAGCACATACTGATCAAGTATCATTTTCTCCCGGAACAAGTGCTAGAACAAAAGGTCAAATTGGAATATGTTCCCTCCAAGGAACAAGTTGCTGATATTTTCACCAAACCACTACTCAAGGAGACATTTGAATACCTCAGACAGAAGTTGGGGGTACTTGATGCATCATCTTGCTATTGAAACCTATATGTTTAAGAGAAATATGGTTGTATGCGAGTTGCATGAGGAGGATCCGCGTACATACGCCGGTTTATGTAGATACAGTCGTGTATATGATGGTTTGAAGGAAATCAGTGGGGACAGACTCTGGTTGAAGAGAGTCTGATATGGGTCTGACAGAGACCATCTGGCACAGGTTCAGGGGGATCAGATAAACTTCTAATAATGCATTGTTGGCATTACCTTAGAAGCTCTTGGTTGTGGATTAGCTGCAGAAGGAGAACAAAAGGAGAACATGGTTGCTGAACTGAATAGTGATTGACAGTTGTTGTTGATGATAGTTGTTATCATAATCTTGCTGTAAATTTTTGTCTCTATGTCATGTATTTCTTTTCTTATCAAGGTCATGTAACAACCTATTTTTGGTTTCCCCACTATGACTGGGATGATTGTTGTAATGATCTTGGTTGTCATATGTAAATTTCTGATGTATCCCCACTTGTTTGGGTGGATGATCCCCACTTGGTTGGGTGATAGATGTATGTATAGAGTCCTTGATGATAGGAAAGTCAATTATAATGTATGAGTCACGGTTCTTCTTGAAGAACATCTTTTTGCATATCTTGCCTACAGTCAGGGTGAGCATGGCCAACAAAGAAGAGCAGAGATTTCACCATGTATTCAGGGGGAGCATAACCCTTTTCCCTTGATGACAAAAGGGGAGAGTGAATTTGAGGATCTTGGGGTTGCCATCAAGTCCAAAGGGGGAGATTGTTGGTATTATGGCATAGGTTTGGCGCTATGGCACAGGTGTTGTCCTTGATGGCAACTCACTTTGGCAACAGATCTCAGTTCAGGCGCTCAGGAAGAAGAAAAAGATATATACGCAGGTTCACCTTGATGAAGCCACGTATACATGCGGTTTAGACGTTCGGAAGTCGTGTATGCATATACACGCACTTTCACGTAAGGAAAAGCACGTACATATGGGAGAACTTATTTTTTGGTCCGTGGTATTTAGTCCTTGGTATTTGAACCTATGGTTTTGGGCCATGGTATCTCGTCAGAAGTACTGATCCCATGTATTGGGTCCATGGTATTATTTGTTATGGTTTTGGCTGTGGTATTGTGAAAGGCCTAAGACTATAAAAGAGGAAGGAGATCATTTGGCAAAAACATTGATCTAAGCATTGAATATCTGAAAGAGAGTAAGATTTGGAACACTGGTAATTAGTTATGGTGCATTGCTGAATCAAAATCAAGGAGGAACCTGAATGCCGCAAAATGGATAAGTTATATTGATGGGTCAAATCTCAAAGCTTGAATAGTAGTATCTTTGTGTGATTATGATCTACTGTATTTGATGCATGAATTGATCTATGAATCTGAAAATCTGGGTTTAATTAATGCTTGAATATTTGAAAAGGGAAATCTATCTTTCATAGATCTATACACAGGTTCAGCGCAGCGAAGGTGTGTATACACGTAGGTTCAGTAAGTCACAGAAGCGTATACGCAGGTTGATAGTGATACAGATGCGTATGTACGCATGTTTCAATATATCGAAGTAGCGTATATTTCATAAAATATGCGTTAGATGCTTTTGGTTATGACTGTAGTGTTTTGGGTTCAGAATTGGTGTTTGGTTATTGTTATTGTTCTTCTGGTAACAACATTCTGAGAAGTGTTTGATTGATTCTATATTGGGTTGTTCAAAGGAGATTGATTGTTGCAGATATACTTGATTGATGTTATTCATGGATCCAGTCTGAAAATTTATGAAACGTGGTCCTGGAAGATAAGAAAAGGTTGAAGCCTTCAGTAGGTCAGCACCTACGTACTAGTAGCTCAGCTAGTACAAGAACTAAGGGGGTTGTAGCTCCGTTCTAGGAGAAGCTGGGGAATGAGAGAGGGTTGCAGCTCTCTGTAGGTTGCAGCCTGCGTACTGGTAAAGGACTGCACCAGTACAAAATCATTGTAAACAGAAGTTTCTAATTGAAAAAGATAGAGACGAATTGCAGTAGGTGGTTTTCACCCACATTGGGTTTCCACCTTATATCTTGTGTTCTTGTGTGTGATTGTCTTCTGCTCTGTTTTACTATTCCTGGTTACTGTTTACATAGTTCTGATGCACAAATTAATGATCAACATCTGTAGAATAAACTGAATTATAAGTTTGCATGGTATACGCTGGTTTCCTTATCTGAAGTTGCATATATACGCGGTTTTATCTAACTGAAGTAGCGTATATGATCTGAATGTAAAATGAAAAATAATTGATTTGATAATACTGATTCACCCACCCCTCTCAATATTATTTTCAACATTTCTCTTCCAAGCACTTTGGTGAAGATGTCTGCAATTTGCTCATTTGTGGAACAATGAAAGAGATGGATTGTTTTGGCCTCAACATGATGTCGAATTAGATGATATTTAGTATTGATGTGCTTCGTTCAATCATGGAACTTTGGGTTCTTGGCCAACTTTATTGCAAAGGTATTCTCAATCACTAGTGGAGTTGATTGTACTTGTTTTACCTACAAATCTTCAAGAATTTTCTAGAGCCATAAAATTTCTTTTGTTGCTTCAGCTGCTGCCATGTATTCTGCTTCTGTTGTGGAATCTACTGGAACTGATTGTTTGCATGATCTCCAGGAGACAGCTCCTAATCCAAGACTCATAGCATATCCTGAAGTAGATACCCCAGTTTCTTTGTCTCCATCGAAGTCTGAATTAGAGTATCCAATCAAGCTGAAGTCGTCCACCTGTGTATACTTGATTCCAAAGCCTTGAGTTCCCTTCAAGTACCTTAGAACTCTTTTTGCAGCAGACCAATGTCCCTCACAAGGCTTTTGCATAAACCTGGAGAGGATTCCAACAACAAACGAAATGTTTGGTTTGGTAGTACTTAGGTAATTGAGACTTCCTACAAGTTGTCTATACTTTGTTGCATCCTCAAATTCTTTTCCTTCAATAGATGTGAGCTTTAAGTTTTGTTCCATTGGATTAGTAAGAGGATTGCATTTTGTCATGCCAAAACTGTTCAATAGATCTCCAATGTATTTCTTTTGAGAAAGAAATATGGACTTCGGATGTTGGGTTACTTCAATACCAAGATAGTAATGAACATAGCCCAAATCAGTCATTTCAAAACTTTTCCCCAATTCCTTCTTTATGGATGCAATGTAGCTTTCATTGTTCCCTTTCATTAAAAGATCATCTACATATACCAATAGATATACAACGGGTTTTCCAACTTTCTTGACAAATAAAGTTGCATCATCAAGATCAAAATGTTAAATTGAGTTTCAGAAGATGCTCAGTTAGTTTTTCATACTAGGCTCATGGTGCTTGTTTGAGGCCATATAAGGACTTCACCAGTTTGCATACTTTATGTTCATGTCCTTTCACAACAATTCCTTCAAGCTGGGACATAAAAACATTCTCTTTTAGATCTCCATTCAAGAAAGCAGTTTTTAGATCCATTTGATGGACTTTCCAACCATTCTGAGTTGCTAGGGAAAAGAGTGTCCGGATGGTAGCCCATTTTGCTATGGGGGCAAAAGTCTCCTCATAATTGACCCCTTCCTTCTGTTCAAAAACTTTTTTCACAAGCCTAGCTTTGTGCTTTTTGAGTGAGCCATCAGCTTTATACTTGTTCTTGTAGACCCACTTGCAGCCAATTGGTTTGGTTCCTAATGGAGGACAACCAGCTTCCAAGTGTCGTTCTTTATGAGGGCATCATACTCCTTTTGCATCACTTCTTTCCATTCATCATGAGAAGCAACTTCTTTGAAGGAATTTGGTTCAAAATCTGTAGACAAGTTCAATTCACAATCATAAGAAACATCCATATCAACAGGTGAATTAGAGTCATCTACATCACCTGCATTTTGCTAGTTTGAATTTCGAGTTCCTGTCTTTCCAACCTCATCAGGATGAACACTTTCAAGTGTCTTTGTTAGCCACTTTGGGGGACCTTTCTCAGATGGTCCAGGCTTCTCCGTTGATTGATTTGGGACTGAATCAAGATTGAGTCTTCCAATTCTATCAATGACATCACTTAAAGCATCATCCGTTGTTGTTGTTTCATGGAGGGGAGAGTGTTCTTCAGAAGAAGATTCCACATGTTGATCTAGTATAGGAATCCCCCCTTCAAGATGTGGAATCAGATTATCAAATTCTTGAAATGATTTTGCTTTTGTGAATCTATCCAAGCGATCAAGTTGCCACTCAACAACATTGTCAGTTTTGGATGATTCGAGAAAAAATACATCTCTAGATACAACAAACTTCTTATTTACTTCATCATAGAGACCGTATGCTTTGGAGTTGTTTGAATACCCCAAAAATATACACTTACGACTTCTAGCACCAAGTTTGTTTCTATGTACCTTTGGTATCAAGGCATAACAGGTGGAACCAAAGACCCTGAGATGCTTTACCGAAGGAACATGTCCGTACCACATTTCATATGGAGTCTTGTTTCTTATAGCATTAGATGGAAATCTATTCTTTATATATGCAGCACATAAAACATCATCAGCCCAAAACATTATCTTTACATTTTTGAAGAAGAGCATGGATCGTACCATATTTAAGATTATCCTATTCATTCTTTTAACTACACCATTTTGTTGGGGATTATAAGGCACAATTGTTTGATGTTTGATCCCATGTTGGCGAAGATAGTTTTCAAATTCATTTGATGTGTACTCTTTTCCATTATCAGTGAGAATAGACCCAATATGAGATTGTGCATCATTTTCAATCCATTTATGAAAATTCTTGAATGTTTGAAAAACATCAGATTTGTTCTTCAATAAATAAACCCAACACATTCTGGTGTAGTAATCAATAAATGTCATGATATATTTATTTCCATTTGCAAAAGGAATAGGCATTGGACCACATAAATCTGAATGAATGAGTTCAAGTTTTCTATGTGATCTTGAATGTGAATCATGAAAAGACTGTTTGCTATCCTTTCCTAGAATGCAAGCATCACATTGCTTAAGTTTCCTATGAATTGTAGGCAAACCAGTAACTCCATTTTTCTTCAACAAGCGAAGACTGTCATAGTACAAATGTCCAAATCTAGCATGCCATAATAAACTTGATGGAAGTGTAACTTCTTCATGATAAGAATTGTATGGGAAATGTTGTGCATGAGCAAAGGTTCCTTGCAGCTTGAGAAGCCTTTCTTCTTCTATTCCCCTCATGAAAAGTGAGTGGTCAGATGCTTTTATTTCCTCAAGCTTGCCATCAAACATATGAATGGAGTGACCTTGCTAGCGGATGTGGACCAAGGACAAAAAGTTTCTCTTGAGCTGTGGGAGATATAGAACATGATGCAGAAGAAAGTCTGGAAGACCAGGCAGTTTAAGCCTGATTGTGCCAAGCCCTGATGGCTTGATTTTTGATTGGTCTGCAAAAGTAATAACTGCTCCATCAACATTGTCAGTGAAATCTTCAAAAAAATATTTTCTATGAGTCATGTGACAGGTTGCTCCTGAATCAAGCAACCAATCATTTTTCCAAGAAGCAAGTGAAGCATTAAATAAATCTTCATTAACTCTAATGTTACATTGTGCCACAACATAGTGAGCGGATTCAGGTGCCTTACCTTTGTTTGTATCATCAGTTTTACCTTTTTGTTGGTTTCTTTTCAGCTCAATTTTGTCCCATGGTAGCTTGCATGTAGAGGCATCATGTGATCCATTTCTTTTGCAGTGAATGGGGTGCAAATATGTCTTTTCTACTTGAGAATGTCTGCCCCCCCTGCCTCTGAAATCTCTTCTACCTCTTCCTCTAGAAGAATCTTGAGAAAGATTATTCTCTCTGTGTGCAAGAAGAGTTGTCTTCTTTTCCAAACCCTTCTCTTTTTCAACAAACTTCTCCGTCATAAAAATTTAAACTGAGCCCAAAAATAATTAGAGTATTTGTAGCGAAATACAATTAATAATTTGCTATGACTACAAAAAATAGAATCAACTGCAAGCTCTCAATATGCAATACATATTGTATTCCTTATAACATATTCCACAATTTTCACATAGCAAGCATGATCGAGTTAATGCACCAAAACATCAGCGTTCTTGGACAACAATATTTTTTTTCCTGGATAGCAGGTAACACGCTACACCTGTATGTAATATACCATGTGTATTCACTGATCCAATGCAGAAAATAGCCCATACAACCAAATTCAACAAGCACGAGCTTTCCAAACTTTAAACGATGGTCAACGCAAGTTAAATTGAAATGAAATCAATCCAAACTCACGCTCAATATTTAATACAATACACGTTCTCAATGCAGAGAGACTGTATTAACCAAAATGCATGGACTTAGTGCTCAATTCAACCATTAGACTGCTCATGGACTTGGAATAAAAACAACGCTTTCAGTATTCAACGCATTCCATCATTTAATATATGCCATTTAACAAAGGCCACCAGACCATAAAATTAGACTGTAGCACTTCATCTATATATCAGAACAATCACAGTCCTTTACACGACTTTATAAAAATAATTACAAATCTTGAAGGACTGTCACGGTTTTCAAAAAACAACTGAACAATAGTGTCAAGAACTGTGTACCATATCTCCATAGCTTACATCCCTGCATCTTCAATGGAACATAGGATATCCACCAGTATTCAATATTGCCTAGAATTGTATATAGGTCTTTAGAATTGAAAGCAATTCAAATTTGACTACATTACGTTACTGCAGGTAGCATTCAATGTTCCATAACACGATATATATTTACTATTTATTCTCCTTGAACACCTGGTTTGTTATATTTTTCATATAGAATGCATTCGCTTTGAAACACCAGCACAGTCCCATCTAAATTTAGCCATTGCTGCTGGCCTTTCCCTCTCCTCTGTGTCTACAACATAAAAAAACCCTCTATAGTATCCTAGTAGATGCCTAATAAGCAGCGTCCAGGAACTAACCATTGTAAAAACCTCCTATTAAGTGCCAACAGATATTAAAATACTGATTGAAAACCACAAATTTTATCTTTTGCACGGAGTTAAAGATTCCCCCAATTTCCTCGCTTCTCTATGCGCAACCAAGTCTATGGCAATGCTTCACTATGCATATCTGGAGTACACATAAATCGCTAGGTTGGCAATTGGAAATTGGGTGTGGATGGGTTTGTGCTAATTAAGAGTGATTTTGAAATGTACAGTTTTTGAACAGGTCGGCCAACAATACTTGTTGGATACATATCAACCGCCATTCAAGAACTGTGTACCAGAAGAGCGGAAACCCCAACAGACGTGTAAGAGGCCTATCTCCGTAAATGAGTGCAACAAAAGAAATAACTAAATCGTCTTCAAGACTGCTGATATTGTACTAGCGTTCAAAACAACGTATATAGCATAGGTATGGTTCAAAAAAAAATTTGACAGCAATGTACATCATACAACAAAGAACGATATTCATTCAACGGATAGAAGGCAGAGAAGGAATAACTCTGAGTGAGAGCAGGAGTTCATTAGGATAGTTCAATGCATGTCAGGCCAACGTACAACACACAACAATGACTGTGGAGGGGACAGAGAGCAGTAGGCAGTGGACAGAGAGCAGTAGGAAGTGGGAGTTACAACTATTTTGGGAGTTGGCTTTGGTACCATGTCAGGCCAGGCAGTAACTCCTCAAGGCAAAAATGATTCGTATGTATTATTCCATCAGGTAGGTCTTCATTATATACATGAGGGAGAGACTGTTCAGTTCATCTCCCGATGATTGTTCATATTACTTATTTATCTATTTACATATATTCACCCAATCATGAGGATTAGGTGTCAATAGTTTGAAGCTTCCCCTTGCCTTGAAATTGACCTTGAGCTCTAGCCTGTGCCTAGACTACCCATAACAATGTTTCAGTTTCCTAATCACATATTTGAGGGTCCATGGCTCGTCGAATTCAATTCGGTATTTAAATTCTAGTGGCATCCAATTGACGTATCACAAAATATTTTCTTTCTCATCTTTGAGGTAGCGCACATATCTCAACAACTCCAAAAAATTGGTGGTGTATTCCTCATCTGAAATTTGTCCCATGCTAAGCTCATAAAATTCCTTAGCATTTCTATCAAAATACATCTTTGATATGTGTTTATCCTTGTAGTATCCTCACCAATTCCAAGAAAACTCCGCTTCTTTAATTCCATTTACGTTTTTCATATCTTCCCTCCAAATATCAATCTTTCCCTTTAGTCTAAATGTAGCTACCTTATCTTTCATGTTCTTTGAGTAGTCATGAATTTTGAAGAACTTTCTCATTCCCAGTGTCTAGGCTTCTGCATCCTCTGATTTCTCCATATTACCATAAAATGTGGTAGGCTTGGTCTACTTAAACTCCTTTGGTACATATTCTCTTTCCCTTGTTTTTCCATGATAACGATGATAGCATTGATGTCTTCTGTAAGAAACACCAGAGTGCTTCCCATGAGTGTTGGTCTTTCTCTCTTGGGTACTTAATGGGGTATTTCCCTTTGCTGTGTCTTCACTTGAGTATATATGCCTCTTTTTAGATCTGCTCTCATCTACTCCATTCATTCTTTCTCGTTGTTCTAAGGGACCCTTCCTGTCCCTATGAATAGCACCCAACTCATGTTACCTCTGCCTTTACAAGCATGATAATATTTGCAATATAAATGCATTGAATCCTACTTGTCTCTCCTATGCTCTAACAAGCCTTTCATTATCAACCTTACATTTCTTTATTTCTACCCTTAGGTTCCTCAAGGTATCCATTAAATAAGGAGAATCTACCCCTCCTCCTTTTTCAATTGATCTTTCTTCTTGTCCATGTTGTGACTAGTCAGAACTATACTGTACCATCCTGCTATTCATTACTTGGTCCTTCAGTTCTATACTATACCGTCATCTGCTATTTATGTGGTCTTTAACCTTCATGTGCTATCATACACACACTGATTCGGGTGGATATTGGTGGCCACCTTCCTATTCCTCTTGGAATCCCACTATTGTACCATTGTTTCTTTTAGTTTCCATAATTGTAGCGCAATTTACTATTTTTGGCAGTTTTTTTGGGTCCTGAACTTCCAGAGTGGTTTTGAGGCCCTAAACAACATTTTTTTTTGGAAAATGGGTAAACATGATTCATTATTTAATGTTTGTAGTCAAAATTTATAGTCCTCAGATAGATCTTTCTAACGAGGTATTGTGCACATCAAACGGAGATTGTATGCCAAAGTTACGGCCCCGGGAAATTGATGTACCAATTTGCCGCAACGGTGCCCATAGTTTTGGCGCTTCATCTCCTAGGGTTAGATTTTTGGATTTTTATGGTTTTCCATTGTTTCTCAATAATAAATAGGCCTTCGAGTCTCATTATAACATAAATCAGAGGCATGTAGCTGCCACATCTCTTCTCAGAGATAAGCTACCATCGCCCGAGCTAGTTTATTTCCATTATGTATGTAAGCATATTTCAGTTCTTTGATATTAATGAAATGAAGTTTTATTTATGTTGCATCTCCGTGTTTATGTTTAATCTATATTTTGTTTCATTCTTGCATAAGTCCGGATCAGTGGTATCAGAGAGGTCTGCTCTTTCTCTATTTTTCTTTGCATGTCCTCAACGAGATCAGGGTATAAGGAATTAGGGCTCGAACTGGTTGAACCTTTGCAAGACCAGCCTTGCAAACCTTGATGGCCTCCCATGGTGAAAGAAAAGAAAGATGAGGGAGCAGGAGATCCCTTCAAAATATTGCTCGAAGAATCCCTCGAGCAAAAAAGGAACGCGATGATGGACATGTTTGCCCAGATCCTTCGATGGATGCTCACAGTTGATGCATATTCATTTGGCAGCCACTCTGGAGGCACCACTCCCTTCAAGGTACAAGTCTACTTTTACATTCCCATATTTGAAGGCCAGATAGATGCAGACGCCATAGATAGATGGTTAAATATATTGGAAGGGTATTTTTCGGTTCATGATTTTTCCAATAGGGAAACAATTACTTTTGCACTCCTCAAATCTCCCCCCATGTAAAAGATTGGTGGGAAACCTACTGTGAGAAGAATGACAGAGGGAACACTCACTGTTTTCAACCACACCCACTTGGAAATATTTCTGAGATTCCATCAAGGAGCAGTATTACCCTGTCAGGAGCTATGAAGATAAGTATAGGGAAGGGACCAAGATGTGCTAGAGTTCACAAATATTTTTCATACCCTTCGAACGAAGTTGGGTGTCAAGGATTCTGAGTGGCATTTGGTACTCAAGTACCATGGTTGTCTACACAAATACATCTAGGATGAGATGGAGTTCCTAGACATCTCCTCACTTGGCGCCGCTGACCGATACACTATCAAGATCGAGTAGAAGTTTAAACAAAAGAAGCGAGGCTTTGTATTTGCAAATTTGAAGCAAGGGAAAGGCACCCCCAAACCACAAAACAAAGGACAAAGCCAAGGTAGGGTGACCTAGGACAACACATTGAAGCCGCAAGAAAATATCAACACCACGAAAACAAAGAAGGACATAAGAAAGTGGTGTGAGTTCCATACGCGCCCTACTCACAACACAAGTGAGTGTTGATCCAAGCAATCATTGGTGGTCGAACTGAAGGTTTCAAAATCAGATGCATGTTATGACTCTAAGTCAGAACCTGACAAGGGGAATGAAAAAGGAAAGATAATTATTGATGTAGAGCCTAGTGCCACTGTTGCCACCACCAAGATCCAGATGATTGAGCCTGAATATCCAGAGGAGTTTGAGTGTCTCTTCCACTCACAAATGTGGGTGAAGGCTTCGCCGCTGTAATTAATTGTCGACAACAAGAGCCAAAATAACCTCATTTCAGTAGAGGTAATGAAGTAGTTGGGCCTATCGACCACACCACACCTACAACTGTACACCATCGGGTGGCTTCACCAAGGAAGAGATCTTTGCATCAGCTAGGAGTGTCGCCTTCCCTATAACATCAAGTTCTTCATAGATGAGGTATTGTGTGATGTTGATCCTAATGAAGTTTGTGATGTATTATTAGGCCAAACATACTTGTGGAAGTGTCATGCTATGTATGAGTCGAGGCCTTACATTTTTATTAATTATTTCGGTAATAATTTATATAGGATACTGGAGATAGCCCCGCATACTGCCATTTCTTTGACATCTTCTAAGTAATGTAGTAAGATCATCTCCGAGATTGATAAATTTGTTTTCTTTTTGATTCACTCTCAAAGTAAAGGGAAGATCATGGCCACATACATGACCACTAGGAAGGGTTCCTCCACGTAGCAGAAGCAAGTGGATAAGGTCATGGAAGAATACATGTACATCTTCTCCTCACCTATAGGGGTACCCTTGCATTGTGAGGTCAAGCATTCAATTGATTTGATTCCTGGAGCACCTCTACCCAACGGGCTGATATATCATCGATCCATTCTATAAAATGAAGATATTAAGTGGAAAATTTAGGAGTTGCTACAAAAAGGGCACATTCGACCAATTTCGTTTCCTTGTGGGAGCTTGATTGTACTTGTACAAAATAAGGATGGGACCTAGAGGCTTTGCATTGATTATCAGACACTAAAAAAAATCACTCTTAGGAATAGGTATCCAATCCACAGATTGATGACCTTCTAGACCAACTCAAGGGGGGAAAGTATTTCAACAAGATTGATCTAAAGTCTAGCTATCACTAGGTTCCAATAGAGCCTTCTTTGCTGGAGCTCTTATAAGTAATTACCCTGCTACTTTTGTGAGGCTAATGGATGATATCTTGTATCCCTTCACCAACTCATTCATGGTTTTTAATCTGAATGACATCCTCATCTTCAACAAGGGTTTGAAGAACACTTACAACACGTTCAGCAGGTCCTTCAAACCCTTTGGCAACACAAACTATGTGCCAACTTGGAGAAATGTACCTTTGGCATGAGCTAGGTCCAATATATGGGTTACATCATAGATGAGCAAGGCGTGCATGTGGATCTGACTAATATCTAAGTCATTCAATATTGGCTAGACCCGACCACTCTAACAAAGCTTAGTAGATTTTTGGGCCTTGCAAATTTTTATTGGAGGTTGGTGTTGGGATTATCCCATATCACTTGGCTTTTGAGTCAGATTACCAAGGGCAGAGCGAAAGTAAAGTTTTCCTAGTTTGAGTCCCAACATAATGCATTCTTTGAGTTGAAGTGTTACCTCTGCTCTGTACCGACACTCACATTTCCAGACCCGTAGTGTCCATTTGAAATGAGACAGATGCCTCTGACTATGCTAATATAAAAAGGGTAGCAACAATCATGTTGTAGATTGCCTTAGCTGGCCCCCAGTTGCAACAATGACTACTGTTCTCAACTATTGTGGCCATGAGACCTTTGGATGGCCACAAGTATACAAAAATGATCCAGAGTTCACCTCCACATACCAGTTGCTAGTAGATGGCAAGAAAGTTCTTGATTTCCACCTTTAGGATGCATTACTATGCTACCTGGGCTGCCCTTTTGTTCCTTCAAGTGAGTGTGCCAAGATGATTTGGGAGGTGCACTACAGTTGGGTCATAGGACACTTTAGTGTGGAGAAAACTATGGCCGTACTACAAAAGTACTTTTATTGGCAAAAAATATGACAGGATGTTGGGAAATATATCAAATCCTACACTGCCTATGCCATCACCAAGCCAACCATCAAGAAGACATGCCTGTACACTCCTCTTCCTAATCCTATCCAACCTTGGGAATCCATCAACATGGACTATCTACCTAGCCTCCCTTCTACCAAGTGTGGTAATGGTTGTGTATTTGTGGTCATGGATAGATTTTTTAAGATGGCTATATTGGGGGTGTACAAGAAGAGTATCACAATAGAGGACGTTGCCAAACTCTTCTTTGAATGAGTGTGGGTACATTTTGGGATCCCTCAAACTTGTTGTGGCCACAACCACCACCCTATTAAAACATGCTCTGGCAGCAAACTTGAATGGGCCCCCTAGAAGTTTGATCTTTCACTTCTTCGAATGATCTATTTTTATCTCAGGGATTCTAACTCTTTGCCGAGTCGAATCTTCAATTCTTAATGGTTAGGCCCCCCTTAACAAATCTCTGATGCATGATTCATCTATAACCCTTTCTAGCCCTTCGTTCATAGCCTTCATCTGGACCTTTTCAATCCTTATAAACCTTCACCAACCCCCCACTCTCTACTATGGTTGTTTTGGGATCCAACCCGCAAAACCTTCTATCGCATCCTTATTTATATCTCAATTCTTTTTCAATGGAAATACTCTACAAACATCCTTAACTTACCCTTTCTGTGCCTTTTTCAGTCTTTACACATTTCCCTATGCCTAGCTTTATCGCTATTGCAATATTGCAATTTCCAAACTCACACTATGCATTCCCCTCTTGCATTCGATATGTGATGACTTTCCAGATTCCAAATACAATTAATCGCATCCTTATATATATCGAGTCTGCCGCTACATCGCTTATCACAATTAGCGGAGTCCATGGCATATACATAAAGCACGATGCGATATGGCAGACCCACCACGATTATTAAACACAACACATACATTTATTGGTTCCCCTTCCCCAATCGCAAATCACAATCGGAAGAGTTTAGGGCTTATACATAAGGCGATATGTGATATGGCGGACCCGCTGGGACTATTAACCACAACATATATATTTTCAGGTCCGGCCTATCGCATATCGCAATTGGAGGAACCCAAGGCCCATACACAAGGCACTCTGTAATCTGACGGACCCACCAAGATTATTAAGTGCAGCATAATATGATTTCAGGTCTGATTCCGCCATCACAATATCAGAGCTCAGCAGTTCAATAAGCCTAGTTTCTCTCCACTGAAACGATGCAATACGATAGTGTTTCGTGGACCTGATAGGGTATGGGTTCCCGTCTATAATATTTCAAGTCTAGATTTCGGATCCAGTTCTATGTTATGTGATGATTTTCAATGTAAATCGGGTTTATGCTTGCGGGACTTAATCAATGCATGAATTAAAAACCAGGGGCCGATTCTTTCGCACTTGTTCCTTTTGATATTATAAACATTTTAATGAAGGCAAGATTTGTGTTTTTAAGCATTTCTATCATATTTTCATAAGAATAGATGATGTTGGTTATCTCTGCAGGTGAGGACCGAGAGAAGGTAAGCGAGGTCAAAGAACGGATGCATAAGCATCAAGTATGGCTCTGGATAAAAGATGCATGAGCGATCTGAAGAGTTTATATATGCAGATGTGCTTTATTTAAAGATCCAGCTTTAGGCCATGGCGGTCATGTTTCCATGTGTTACCTGTGTTCTGAAGGTTATTCGGTCTCGGGCCTTATCATGAAGAAATGACACCCATACCTCCTCCTGTCAATTGGCATACATTCTTTTCCCTAGGAAATGAAACGCTCCAGCAGATGCAGCGTTTATGTGTTAGCCATTTCACCGATCGATTCTACGCCTATATATTTTAATTTGTATATTGAAAAGAAGAGGGAGGTGAAAAGTCAGGGGAAGACCGAGGGTCAGTTCCTTCTACATAAGTATTACCTCCGAAGATGAGGAGATGATTTTTTTTTTGGGTAGAACAACTTTTGGTTTATTGTGAATAAAGAAGACTGTTTGGTTGAGAAAGAGCCTTTTTCAGATTCATTTGCCTCTCCTTTCATGTGTTTAGAATCAAGATGTCATTGCTAGCATAAATATAAATGTGATTTGTTTTGTGCATATTGATAAAAGACAGTTTGTGACTAGCCTCGGTTATTCAAATATGATTCGTTACCATGATTAATTCATGAGCGATTGCTGATTCGAGACCTTGTTAAACATCAGTTGCAAGTTTTATTTGTATGGAAATGAATGTGTATTCCTATATAAGTAATTAGATTGCAATTAAGATTCAATATAGCCTTGTTCATCTCTGAACCAATAATTGATTCATTAGGACTTGGAATTTATATATGATGTTTAACTTCCTTTTGTTATGCTCCTGCAGGATAGATTAGAATAGTTAGGACTAGCATAAGTAGTTAGAATTAGTGTAGATAGGATTTGATACATATAGGTTAGCTGTTTCATTTGTTGATTTAATTGAAGTCTTCCTCCAAGAAGAAATCTTTCACCACATATAACAGTTTACGGGATCCTCTAATACCCGTTGGAACTAGCCATTCCAAACGAAAGTAGATCTGATTGGGGTCTGCAATAGGGTTAGTTCCCCTTGTTGGCATAACGAACATTCACCCTGTCAACAAATTGGCGCTAGAAGGAGGGCTTGAACCACCGTCCACAACTTTTTATGATTTCATCTATAAACATCGCGCATGTAATCGAAAAGATTAATGCATGGATCATAAAGGTTGAAAAGATCCTTCCTTCGATTTGGGAAGACCTCATTTAAGAGAAACAAAGATCCCTCTATGTTTTGTGCTTGGGTCACCCAAAGAACAAACACCATGGGAGTATCCTGTCACTCAGGAACAACCAGTCAGAGTACTAACTTGGGCTTACGCTCGTTCCCTCTCTCAGCTCCCCATCTTTCACTCTTTACCTTCGACAACTAAAAGAAAGCCAAGGATCTATTCCATAAACGAAGAAACATCTGCAGCCCCGTCTCTTGAAGATATTGTGCTAGAGTCCTTGCAAAGTATCGACACTCTCTGGGAAGAAATTCCTGAAGATCCACTCTCTGAAGGTAATCCCTAGCCTGATTTGGGAAATCCTAATAAAAAACGCCTCGAAGAAACCTTCAACCAGAACCTCCCTATCCATAATATGGCTAACATTCCTCTTCCAGGTGGGAATCAGCTTCAACCTGGTGGGAACCAACTCCCACCTCCTTTGGGAGCACTCCTTCCTTGGCTCACTCAGGACGCTGTAGCGGTACCTGGGTAGAAGCATCCCTTACCCAAGAATGCAGAAAGAGTATTGCCTAAATTCAACCTTGAGCGGGGAGACACCGCTGATAACCATATTCACTCTTTCTTCCTAGCTGTGCGCATGTTGGGGGTAGCCGATGAAGATATAGTATGTCGCCTATTCCCTTTACTATGATTGGTGCGGCCTCCACATGGTGCTTTAGCTTGAGAATAGGATCGATCACCTCGTGGGCTGCCTTTCAATAGGCCTTTTTAGACAAGTATGGTGATGAAAAAACACCTACAGCCTTAGTTTTAGAACTATCTGTTGGTACCATTCCATGACCCCTTTTTCCCTCCTAAAACATGACATTGGCCTACCTCTTTTCATCATTTATCTCTCAGATCCCTTGGAAATTGATTAATTAATAGTCTTATAGTTATTAAATTGCACTGAAATTGATTTAAGGGTTTTGTGTTAATGAATTAGGAGTTTTTGGCAAAATGACTACAGGAAGTTCCAACATCCTGTAATTGGCTTATTTTTTGACATGTGGCATGACATCCAGGCTAGAGCGAAGGGTATGGATGAAAAGCGGAATGTCCAAGCATGGACGAGCACCTATCCCGCAGCGGAATCAACCCTCCTACATGCACGGTCAATGACGGTCAACTATGGCATGTTGGCGACAAAGGCAACAACAACACACAGTCCAAATCAATTTAAGTTTGTTTCCTTTTTTTTATATGTCAGCTAGGATAGAAACATTTTCAAAAATCGTGTTTTGGTAAAAGTGGCAACAACCGCTCATGAATGTACATCCGTTTTCAAGGGATGTGAAACCATATGTAAATATAGTTCTGAATCGGGTTGTATAATGGTTATCATTATTGTTGCTTCAAGACAGAGTTTTGATTTCAATACCAAAGACTTGCATTACAGTCACGATTGCGTTGTTTTGATTTGGTAATCGTTGGATAACAAGCCCAGTATACCTGGAACGCGGGCGGGCCCTGCGTACATGGTATACTGTTGTTATTTTATTTCATTTACAGTTAGGGTATTTGGTATTGATATGCGTAGTGATTAAATCGATTTATGTTTATGCTTATATGTTTATGAATGCACTTGCTTATATGTTTATGCATGCGCTTGAATATATTATCACTTGGATCGTGAATCATATCCTGTAAGGGATTCGATCCATTGTTATCTTGTAGAGCACTGTCATGAACTTTATGCTTACGATTTCATCTTGCATGACTGTTAATAAATGTTAATGAATGTTGAGTAGTCACTGAACAGAGGTTTTATGTGTGATGTCTCTGTAAGGAGACTAAAATTTTTAATTACAGTGATACACAGCGTTTTGATTTGTTGAATCTTGGTAGATAGTGATACATAGGATGATTTAGTTTGATATTGAATCAAATAATAGCATTGTAATTAAGATTAGATCCTTTATGTCTATATACTTTAGGCGCACACCTCTAAGTCTACGCACCCTGGTCGATAATAAATATAGCCTAGTCTAGCACCCTAGATAGAACACTACACTATCCCATTTGAAAATGGAAACCAAAGAAAAGGTCAAGGATTTTAAAATCCGGTTCAACACTTTCTTCAACAGAATCCCAGCTAATGCTAGACCTACTGAGGAGGTGCTCATGGTATTCTACATCACTGCTCTCATTGTACCTACTGCAATGTGGGTCAAAAGGAGTAACGCACAAACCTTACAGGGTGCTATCGATGAAGTAGTAAAAGTCAAGAATGAAATTTTCAGTCTCACAACATGTCATCATACAACCAGAGAAAAGAAAGCCTCTCAAGCATCCAAGAAGAATAATGGGAGTGATAACAAAGGGGCTGAAATCAAAGAAAGGGATACCATAGATGTGGAAGGTTTGCATCGGATCATTAAGAAGTTGACAAACACAGTCATCGATATGAAAAGGAATTCTGGAGAGAGTACAAGTACGAATGGAGGAGATTATAACAACATAAAATATTTCAAACCTTTCTATCATAAGAAGATAGAAGGTGGTCATGGTCAACTTGCACTACCTGCTCCACCTAATGAAGGGAATTTAAATATGGAAGCGCTGGCTCTTATTTGATCGCTCCTTAACAATGAAGAACCTATAGTGGAGCTAGAGCCAGAACAAGAAAATGAGGAAGAATACCAAGTAGAAGAGCCCTTAGACAAAGAATCTCAAATCAATGTACTGTGGGATTTCTATACAAATGAGAACGATGATGACGAAGGAGATAGTACGATAGAAATCCACATTAATGAAATCCACACACGAAGTAAGGGGCCACTTGTGGGCGTGATGAAAAATGTAGACTAGACAAAGAAAGATGCTTGCCCTTTGAAGTCATCCGCTCCCAAAGTTCTTGTTGAGAAGGGTAGACCTAGTGGTGATTCCAAGAGTACTCCAATTGTGAACTGTCCACAGAAAGATAATACATCTCCAACTGCAACGAAGGCAACTCAAAATGGTAAACTCCCACCTAAGAATGGAAAAACAGGTATGTTCACTCTATCTTATGCTGTTTATAACATTGATTACAATATTGTGGATGACCTTAAGAAATCCCGAGCTAATATCACATACTTCGATTTGCTAAAATTAACGTAGCAAAGAGATCTGCTCTTGAAAGCTATGAATGAACGGAATTGCAAATCTTCCACCAATGAAAGTATTCAAACCAAAACTTTGGTTTCTAGACCCGTTAGTATCTCCAGTTAATCCCAAAAGCCACTAGCCATGGAAGCCACTCTGTCAAAAATAAATCGAGTGCCCTACGATGTTAGTGCAGCCATGATAGGAAGGAAATCAAAATCCATGACTCCACCTTTCCTTATCACTTTTGAAATCTTCAACATGAACGTACGCAATTTCTTGGTAGATTCTGGTGCCTCATCCACTGTTATGCCTTACGCTGTTGCTAAAAGACTTCGTGCAATACCCGATAAAACTAGAACTTGAATTATGCAATTGGACAGGACGAATGTGAAAGTAATTGGGGAATTGAAAGATGTGTTGGTTCGAATGGATACCAAACCACAATACACACAAGTCATTAACATAGTGGTAGTCGACATACTCGAGGCTTATGGAATGCTTCTTAGTAGGGACTGGTCAGCAAAATTGAATGGATATTTATCAACTGATTGGTCCCGTCTCTTGCTACCTCAGAAGGGAAAAGGTGATATGTTGAGGGTTGATCGTGAAAGATACATGAAGTATGCGGTGACGGAACTAAATGGCCCCAATGAACCTGTAATGTTTACCAATTCTATCCTTGGGAATTATAGTTTCGGCATCTATGCCATCGAAACCTATTGTAGAGAATTCCATGTAGAGACAGTTGAAGAAAATGTGACAAACACACAATTGGAAGCTCTCCCCTGCAATCCAACTGATGAATTATCCTGTATTATAGTAGATGATAGGACTAATTTCATAGAAAGCAGTTCAATTGATGTAACATTAGATTTTATATTTTGGACAATCTATTTTGATGGCTCTAACTGCCTTGAAGGTGCAGGTACCGGGAGAATTCTCATTAACCTGCAAGGGAACCAACATCTAATGGCCAGCCGGTTGGAGATCGCGTGCACCAAAAACACGGCAGAATATGAAGTCTTGCTGCAGGGCCTGAAGAAAGCCATTGATATGAAGGTGAAAAATCTTAAAGTTTTTGGTGAATCACAGATAATTGTCGACTAGGTAAGGAAAAGGATACATTGCAATTCACCACACCTGGTAAGATACCAACATGAGGTATGGAGTTTAATTGACAATTTTGATTCTTTTAATATCACATACATACCTCGAGGGAAAAATTGAGATGCCGATCTGATGGCTAGTATGGCTTTAAAACTTTTGCCCGATCTTAGATTAAACAAGAATAAATATTATGTTGAATTGATTTTCAGACCATTCATGCTTGATAACATCTCAAATTGGCAGGTGTTTGAAGATGACGAACAAATCCCTGAGTTCCTACACTGCGAGAAGACATTAAAAAATGTAGTCATTGATGAAAAAGAGCATGGCAGGCTTATGAATGAGAGGGAAGATGAGGAAAATGATCAGTCCAATATAATTCCCAAGTCAGTTGTCAAGATGGAGCACTTGTATGACCTGCATGATAAATTCAAGAAGCCGACTAACTACAAAATGCATAGCTCATCCATGAAGTATGAATCAGTGAACCTTGGAACCAAAGACCCAAAAATTGTTAATTTGGGCTTAGGATGCTCTCCACAAGAAAGGGCTGCGTTTGTTAAACTGTTTAAAGAGTACAAGGATGTCTTTCATGGACATATGGAGAATTAAAAACCTTTGATACCAACGTTATGCAACATGTGATTATGTTAGAGAAGGATGTTAGGCCATACCAACAAAAGCTTCGCAAGATACATCCATCTGGAACCGTTGGCGAAGAAAGAAATAAACAAAATGCTGGACACCAAAATCAATTTTCCTGTTAGGCACACCCGTTGGGTAGCCAATCTCACCAGTAAGAAAGAGAAATGGAGACATCAGGTTGTGTATCGATTTTAGAAACCTGAACAAAGAATCACAGAAAGATAACTATCCTGTCCCTTCTATGGAACACATTCTTTAGTGCGTTTCTGGGTCTGAAATGTTGTCCATATTGGATGGTTTTTTAGGATATAATCAAGTGTTGGTGGCGAATGGAGATTAGCTCAAGACAACCTTCAACACTAAATGGGGCACTTATGCATATCGTAAAATTACTTTTAGACTTATTAATGTGGGCGCCACATTCCAGAGAGCTATGGACATAGCTTTCTGAGGATTGATTAATAGATCAGTAGTAGTGTACATGGATGACATTACTGTGTATTCGTATCACAAAAGGGATCATATCTATCACCTGGAATTTTTTTTTGAAAGATGTTGAAGGTATGGAATATCGTTGAATCCCAAGAAGAGTGTTTTTGCAGTTACAGAAGGGAAACTGCTGGGCATATCCTCTCTAAAGAAGGTATTGTTATTGATCTTGAAAGAATAGAGACCATCATGAAAATAAAACCCCCTGAAAATAAAAAGGAAATGCAATCTTTCTTTGGGAAGGTTAATTTCATTAGGAAATTCATCTCAGGTTTTGTAGAAATAGTGCATCCCATGCAGCTAATGATGAAGAAAAACAATGTGTATAGGTGGAGCGATGAAGCTAAGAAATCATTTTAGTGAATTAAGGAGGCAATCACAGAAGCTCTTGCATTGGTCAGTCCCAATTTCAACAAGGAATTCTTATTATACAATTTTGCCTTTGATGTTTCATATGCCACAATCCTCACCCAAAAGAATGATGATGGCAATGAAGTTCCTATCTCTTATATGAGCTCTAGTCTTCAAGGAGTAGAACTGAACTACTCAAATGTGGAGAAACAAGGCTTTACAGTTTTTAAAGCCGTATAACACTTCTGCCCTTATTTATTAAAGGCCAATATTAAAGTAATCATTCCCCATCCTATCGTAAGAGCCCTCTTCGTACAGAAAGAAATGGGTGAATGGGGAGGGAATTGGATAACCACACTTCAAGAATTTGACCTTGATATTAAGCTGACAGAGATAGTTCGAGGGAAAGGATTGTGTAGGCTAGTAGCAGAAGCCTTGGCAGATAAAGAGGGGGTGTCCGTAGAACTAGAAGCACAGAGCATGCAAAATGCACAAGCAGAATTCAGGGAGGAGCCCCTATGGATTAATTGAGACATTGATGTATGAGCACGAAACGTCAGAAGCCCTTGTGGATCCTGAGTCATGGTATTATGTCATACGCTTTTAACTAACGTAGGGAACATGTCCTGAACACATGGATGCATCACGAAGGAGAGCGCTTAAATCGAAATCTAATCAGTATCACTTGGCCAATGACACATTATACATAAAAAATTATGATGGAATCTGGCTGAGGTGTTTGGAAAAGGATGATGCTGATCATGTCTTGAAAGAAATGCATGACGACCCAGCAGGTGGTCACTATGGTGGAGAGACCATTGCTCACAAAATATTAAGAGTTGGATATTATTGGCCCATAATGTTCAAAGACTAGCATGTCTATGCTCGGAAATGCAAGGTATGTCAAACTGTCGCAGGACGAGAAAGAAAGCCAGTTGTTCCCCTCAGGCCCGTTATGATTTATCGCCCATTCCAGCAATGGGGCCTAGATGTCATAGGTGAGATCACTCCAAACTCTTCACAATAGCATAAGTATATACTCACAGCGATTGACTACTTCACCAGATGGGCTGAAGCCACCCTGCTTCGGAAGGTAAATGAAGACGACGTAATATCATTTATTGAGAAATTTATTATCAATAGGTTTGGCATCCCTGACGCTCTCATATTTGAAAATGCTTCTTACTTTTCATCACTTAAATTGACTGAATTTGCTATTGATAAATCAATTCACATAAGATATGCATCAAACTACTACCCATAGGGAAATGGAGTTGTAGATTCCTAAAATAAAAACCTCATCCGCATAATCTGTAAATATGTTGCCAACAACCAAAGGAATTGGCACAACGCTCTAACAAACGCCCTTTGGGCCGATAGGGTCACACCAAATGTAGCATTAGGAAACTCCCCATACTTCCTTGTCTATGGACAAGAAGCCATCCTACCTCCCAACGTTACCCTTCCCTCTTTACAACTCCCAAGCCTCAAGAGGGACCACTTCAACTTTACTTCAAAAAAGGATCAACCAACTAGTGAGGTTGGAGGAATTGAGATATATAGCCAGAAATAAATTCAGAAATCACCAAATGATTGTGAAGAGATGGTTTGACCACCATCTGGCAGAAGATAAATATTACCAATTAGGAGAGCTAGTCCTGAAATGGGACAAGTTGAATGAGCCTAAAGGTAAACACACTAAATTCCAACACTTATGGTTGGGCCCATTCCAAGTTGTGGAAACAATTGGTCAGGGAACCTACAGATTGAAAACATTACAGGGAGAAACTGAAAAAATCCCTGTTAATGGCCAACATCTTAAGAGATACTTCCAGTAGCCACCACATGGTGGTTACCTCAAGAGTAGGTTAGAATTTATTTTATTTTGCTGTTAGCTTAGTTATATTTTCGTCCCTTCCGTTCTTGTTTTTCTGCAAAGTTTATTTTCTTTCTATTTTGAATTTCAGTCCTTTCAGCCAATTGATTCCAGTCCTCTGGTTTCATTTTCACCTTTTATGACTCTCTTCAGATTGCCCTCATTCTCCACCTTCAATTTTTACCTTACAAATCAAGTGAACTTCAATGAGCCAATGAGAACTGGAAAATTAGCGGTAGAATTTAAATTGAAGCCACTCATTAGCATCTGTTGGGAACTAGGTAGGATCTGTTGATAACCTGGATACCTGGAGCATGTAGGGACATATTTATAAAATGAGAAATGTGTAACCACAACTGGATTGGCATGGCGAAATGCTGCATTTTTAAAAATCCCACTCATACCTAGCCTATACTTGCCTATAAGGTGTGCAGTTATTCTCCATTGGTCCTGTCCACCACACTAAGTTTTTCAATACCTGTCATCTACAAGTAAACCTCCATTCATGGGATAAGCTGACTGTCATATATCCTGTGGCGAATCCAATCATGCTCTAGTCCTTGTGCCTGAAATTGGAAGGACTTATTTAAAAGAAAATGAAATGCTGACTCCTTGTGCCAATCTGGAAGGATAAGCTATTTGGGAAGCTGGTTAGCGTAGGGTCTGTTGCTGGACTTAGAGTACCAACTGACACAACAAGCCCAACCTTGCTTAAGCAATTTAAAAATATAGCATGATCCATGACTGTGCCCCATTCAACCACACAAAAGTATAGCACTAAAATTCTTACATAAAGTGCAGATAAATATATCTACATCAAGATTGATGAGAAATAAAGAGCTAAGATACACACCTAAACAGGTATTGGAAGACCAATGATGGCCTTGAAAGGATTTTTGAAAGTAGAAAATAGGTAAAGGAGGATCAATAAATCCCATAATAATACCATTGGAGAATGCCTATCAAAACCCTATCAGTAAGTTGAAGCTATTTGTCTTTATCCCACCTGAAGTAATTAATGTTGAAGTGGAACCCATGCCTGTCCATCTATAAAGTTTGCATTTCAAGTTTATCTTAACACCCTAATTTTTTATTGATCCAAGGTTCATTTGGAAACCGAGATATCTGGTTTGCCTAATAGTTCGCCATTTATTGTGGCCAGAACCACCACCCTATTAAAACATGCTCTGGTAGCAAATTTGAATGCCCCCCCTAGAAATTTGATCTTTCACTTCTTCAAACGATTTGTTTTTATCTCAGGGATTCTAACTCTTTGTTGAGTCGAATCTTCAATTCTTAATGGTTAGGCCCCCCTTAACAAATCTTTGACGCATGATTAATCTATAACCCTTTCTCGCCCTTCATTCATATCCTTCATCAGGACCTTTTCAATCCTCATAAACCCTCACCAACCCCCCACTCTCTACTATGGTTGTTTTGGGATCCAACCTGCAAAACCTTCTATCACATCCTTATTTCTATCTCAGTGCTTTTGCAATGGAAATACTTTGCAAACATCCTTAACTTACCCGTTCTGCACCTTTTTTAGTCTTTACACATTTCCCTATGCATGCCTTTATCACTATCGCAATATTGAAATTTCCACAGTCACATTATGCATTTCCCTCTTGCATCCTGTTAGTGTCGGTCTTGAGCCCTCCATCGGTGATCAAACAGCTCTTTGCATATGCATATGTAGGTGTCTCATTAGCATCAGTTTTGCATCCCGTTAGGCATGCCATAACACTGATGGAGGAGCTGGTCTTGTTCCCTTCTTGGCTTTGCTGGAATCAGGTCATACCATTTGAAAAAACTTGTGTCACACTTGTTTCATTTTTGTCTTGAAATTCCAAGTCTAGGTCTAGGGTTTCGGTCAAAATCATTGCCAGGGCATGAAGTCAAAAGTTTGATGGTCTTCAGCAAGCCAGAAGGAGGTTTGTAATTATGTTCTATTGATAGTTTTCATCTGCTACAACTTATTTTTACCCAAGGTCATGTGAAAATGGCAACAATAAAGAAAATTTTCAAAAATCTTCAGAATGCCGGAAACAACCCTGGTTTCTTCCTCAGAATCCATCAGAGAATCAACCTGCAAAAAGAACCAAGTGAAAACACTCAAAAAAATCAATTTCAGGCAAAGTGCAACTTAAAAAACAGTGTTAAATTAAATGTCAAAACATGCAACATTTGAAAGTGGGTTTGATGTTTTAATTTTTTTTCAATGTGGACCTATAAAGACCAAAAAGCCCTCTTCATGGCCTCATTATACATTGACAAACTTGCAAGACACAAAGAGAAGCAAAGAAAGGCGATTTTGCTGCGATTTTAGTCATTTCTGGAGGAGCGACTAGTCGAGTTGGAGGTGCGACTAGTTAGAGCTGCTCCCACAGTGTAATTTTTGAACTGGAGCGACGAGTCAGAGGGGTGCGACTAGTTGAGTGGGAGGTGCGACTAGTTGAGCTGGGTTTGCCAGAAACGTGCCAAATCACCCAAATCGCCCTCCCAAATTGCTAAATCGACCAGGTAAGCTCCAAATTCATCTATGATAACAAGGAATAAGTGAATGATGACATGTCTCATGGTTTTCTTCTTCAAAAATTTTCAAGAGAAATGGTGAATTTAAATGTTGTCAATGTAGGCAAATCTGCTAGGGTTTTGTTTGTTTTTCAAGGTAAAATCCCTCTTATCCCATCCTTGTTCCCTTGGCAATTAAATTCACAAATGTTGCTGCATGTTTATCTTATTATCTCATTTATATCGTTTGCAAGAAATACAAGGTTTCCATCCCATATTCCTTCAAAATCTTTCCCTTCCCAAATTTCTTCGCTAAACCCTAATATCCTTCATGTTCCCACAAACCCTAAAATGCCGTTCTCCTTCCCACAACAAGCAAATTACATG
>APFE031285230.1:29231-80902 GCA_000404065.3 Pinus taeda | reverse complement strand
TATATATATATATATATATAATTGATTGAAAAGAAAAATAAAAATAAAATGCCAAAATGACCCAAATATGAAAAACAGAGATATTATTGGGTATAAAAAAGAGGCAAGCTGCTGTTATGAGATTTATAAAAAGAAAAATTAAAGAATGCAGCTGTGTATATATTTATAATGGACATATTGCTGTGTTTTTTGGTCTATAAAATCAGTGTTGCTAATTGGTCAACTCATCCTATTAAAAAACCCACCGAGTTTGACCCGAGAGAGCCTTCTCATACCTCGTAGGGCTAGCTACGAGGTGAAATGGTTTGATGTAGCTTTGAGATTTGCCTTCTCAGCCTGAGGTGAAATTTCAAACGCTAACACATCCGATATGCGACGACTTTCTAGACTCCAAATAAAATTAATCGCATCCATATATATATCGGGTCCGTCGCTACATCGCTTATCACAATTGATGGAGTCCATGGCATATACATAAAGCACGATGTGATATGGTGGACCCGCTGCGATTATTAAACACAACACATACATTTATCAGGTTCGCTTCCCTAATCGCAAATCACAATCGGAAGAGTTTAGGGCTTATACATAAGGCGAGATGCGATATGGCGGACCCGTTGAGACTATTAACCACATCATATATATTTTCGGGTTTGGCCTACTGCATATCGCAATCGACAGAACCTAAGGCCCATACACAAGGCGCTTCATAATCTGGCGGACCCGCCGAGATTATTAAGCACAACATAATATGATTTTGGGTCCATTTCTGCCATCGCAATACCAAAGTTCGGCAGTTCAATAAGCTCGGTTCCTCTCCAGTGAAACGATGCGATGCGATAGTGTTTCGCGGACCCGATAGGGTATGGGTTCCCGTGTATAATATTTCAAGTCCAAATTTTGGATCCGGTTCTGTGTTATGCGACGATTTTCAATGTAAATTGGGTTTACGCTTGCGGGACTTAATCAATGCATGAATTAAAAACCAAGGGATGATTCTTTCACACTTGTTCCTTTTGATATTATAAACATTTTAATGAAGGAAAGATTTGTGTTTTTAAGCATTTCTATCATATTTTCATAAGCATAGCTAATGTTGGTTATCTCTGCAGGTGAGGATCGAGAGAAGGCAAGTGAGGTCAAAGAATAGATGCATAAGCATCAAGTATGGCTCTAGATAATAGATGCATGAGTGATCCGAAGAATTTATATATGCGGATGTGTTTTATTTAAAGATCTGGCTTTAGGCATTGGTAGTAATGTTTCCATGTGTTACCTGTGCGTTTCGAAGGTTATGCAGTCTCGGGCCTTATCACGAAGAAATGACATGCATACCTCCTCCTTTTAATTGGCATCTATTCTTTTCCCCAGGAAATGAAACGCTCCAGCAGATGCGACCTTTATGTGTCACCTGTTTCACCAATTGATTAGAAGGATGTATATTTTAATTTGTATATTGAAAAGAGGAGGGAGGTGAAAAGTCAGGGGAAGACCGAGGGTCAGTTCCTTCTGCATAAGTATTACCTCCGAAGATGAGGAGAGGATTTTTTTTTGGGCAGAACAACTTTTGATTTATTGTGAATAAAAAACACTGTTTGGCCGAGAAAGAGCCTTTTTCATATTCATTTTCCTCTCCTTTCATGTGTTTAGAATCAAGATGTCATTGCTGGCATAAATATAAATGTGATTTGTTTTGTGCATATTGATAAAAGACAGTTCGTGACTAGCCTTGGTTATTCAAATATGATTTGTTACCATGATTAATTCATGAGCGATTGCTGATTCGAGACCTTGTTAAACATCATTTACAAGTTTTATTTGTATGGAAAGGAATGTATATTTGTTTATAAGTAATTAGATTGCAATTAAGATTTAATACAACCTTGTTCATCTGTGAACTAGTAATTGATTCATTAGGACTTGGAATTTATATATGATGTTTAACTTCCTTTTGTTATGCTCTCGCAGGAGAGATTAGAATAGTTAGGACTAGCATATGTAGTTAGAATTAGTGTAGATAGGATTTGATACATATAGGTTAGCTGTTTTGTTTGTTTATTTAATTGAAGTCTTCCTCCACATATAACAGTTTAGGAGATCCTCTAAAACCCGTCGGAACTAGCCATTCCAAACGAAAGCAGATCTGATTGGGGTCTGCAATCAGGTTAGTTCCCCTTGTTGGCATAACAAACATTCACCCTGTCAAAAAGACCATTATATCATATTTGGATAACAAGTTCCTGAGCACATTCTGGTCAAGACTCCAGACATTATTGGACACCAAGCTCACCAAGTTGTCTGCATTCCATCCCCAGACTGATGGCTAAAAAACGGTCATTAACATGATGATAGTGCACATACTCCAAATGTACAACTCCAAGCATCCACTAACCTAGGATGAGAGCCTTCCCTATGTGCAACACATTTATAACGAAGCTCTCTATAGCTTGAATGGTCGCAGTCCCTTTCAAGTGGGTCTAGGATTTCAACCATTGTGTCTAGTTGATGTTGCTATGCCTATACGCAATCCACACATGTACTATCCGAGGCTGATAAAGCAACCAAATTTATTGAACACATATAACACATCCGCAAGCTAGTTCATGACATATTAGAGAAGTCTAATGCAAAGTACAAGCGTCGACATGATCAACATCGGGTGCCACACAAGTTTCTGGTGGGCGACCAATTTTTGTTGCATTTGCAGAAAGAATGCCTTAAAGGAGCCCATCTGAAGCTCAAACCACTCCGATATGGGCCTTACACCATTACCAAGGTTGTGGGAGACAATTATTTTGAGCTAAGCATTCTCCCATTCCTTGGGCTGCACCCAGTGTTCAATGTGGACTGCCTTTGTCCATACTTTCCACCATTATTGGACACGCCAGACATTACAGAACAACTCACACCAAAAGAGCTAAACCCTGATTGCATGGAACATGTTATGCAATCAACTCATAAAATAGAAGAATAAATAGATCAACGAATTCAAAATTAGCCTCTTCGAGGGGCAACCTCCTTTACATTACACAAATGAACAATTCTTGGATGATACAAATGACAAGACCTCCTTTCAATATATAGGAGTCTAAGGGGTCTTCAATCCAACGTTACATTCTATGAAATCATGATTAACATTTATTTTGTTCTCATCATGAGTTTCCTCTGCTACCTTTTCGCCATTAGGAAGCCTCTATTGTAGTAGCTTTGTACCACCTTCCTTCAAACCTTCCATGTATTTCTTCAAATATTCCATGTTTCCTTTCAATTTTGCTTCTATATAATTGATATTAGCTTCCATGGCAGAGGTAAAATAATTTATCTTAGCTTCAATCACATTCTTCAAATCATCCATCAAGAACTGATAAGATCATGGACACGTAGATCAAGAACGCTCACTAGCAGAAGATCCAACTATATCAGTTTGTTAAAGCTGGCCAACTCCTGCACCAAGGTAAGTGGCTCACCAAGGACCAAGTTTAACAGAAGTTTCCCCATCTCATGGAGGCACTCAATGCAATGGGGTCCATTGTTTCCTAAGGGGGGAGGAATGATCCAGGTGCATATTGGTGTCCACCCACCTATTCCACTTGGAACCCCACTATTGTACCATTATTTCTTCCAGTTTCCATAATTGTAGCGTAATTTACTATTTTTGGCAGTTTTTTGGGTCCTGAATTTTCAAAGCCATTTTTAGGCCCTAAACGATTTTTTTTTGGAAAAAAACATGAGTATTTGACTCATGTTCGAAGTTGAAAGCTATAGTCTTCGGATAGATGTTTCCAATGAGGTATCATGCACATCAAACGAAGATCGTATGCGAAAGTTATGACCCCGAGAAGTTGATGTGCCAATTTACCCCAATGAGGCCCATAGTTTTGGCGCTTCATCTCCTAAGGTTAGGTTTTTGGATGTTTAGGGTTTTCCATTGTTTCTGAATAATAAATAGGCCTTCAAGCCTCATTGTAACATAGTTCAAAGGCATGTAGCCACCACATCTCTTCTAAGAGATAAGCTACCATCACTTGAGCTAGTTTATTTCCATTATGTATGTAAGCATATTTAAGTTCTTTGATATTAATGAAATGAAGTTTTATTTCTGCTACATCTCTGTGTTCATGTCTATATCTTTATTTTGTTGCGTTCTTGTGTAAGTACATATCACACACATAGCTATTAGTTTTAGACATACATAAGTGCATCATGTAGATCACCACCTTGACTTTTCTTGGAGGCCGGTGTTATGACGTTAGCTAAAACAAGTAATTTCAAGTTAGCACATTAATCTCAACCAAATCATTAGTACTATGCTACATGCATATATCACAAGGAAGACACCAATAGTACATATGATCAATTCACACAACAATAAGGTTTCTAACACTTATCACAAGGCTTTAAGGCCTCACTTGAACTCCAAAGGTCCAATGTTAATATTCACTCTATTAATTCTGTGATAGAGACCATCTAGTCCAAGTATTGAACTTGGAATCTCTAACACCACTCTATAACCTACCCACTTACCTCCCATGGATCCTGTTATCCCCCACAATGTCCCAAGATGAGAGGAATCGAAGGAGGTAACCACAAACCAAGCTTTCAATTTGGTAGCTAGCCATACCAAACCAGAGAGGGATCTCTCTGTGAGATCCCAGCCAAAGAATTGACTGGAATGTAAAAGGATTTTATGCTAGATATGCTAGGCTCAGATAGGTTTTGAAAATTTAGGGTTTTGATGCTATATAAGGGATGAAAACCAAGTATCTAGGTCAAAGGATCAAAAGGGTAACAACAACAAAGATATAAAGGAGCAAGGCAGAAATAGTTTTGTGATGGTTTAGGGTTTTTCAGTGTAGTGTATTGTTCAGAATAAATAAGAGGTCTTAGTGAGCATATATATCATGAATTCATTAAGCAAGAAATAAAATAACACATAATGATATTCCAATAAAAACAGAGCTTTATGAAAAGAATAGTGCTTATAAACTTAAGGAAAAACCACTGAAGAACTGATGAATGGAAAGAGAAGATAAATCCTCTGAAACTATAACAAAGAAAATACAAGATCACAAACTCACTACAAATGAATTCCTAGATAATCGCTGCAACCATTCCTTTGATTTCCTAAAAATGCTCAAGCATAAGCTACATGAGTTATCTCCTTAAATGTCCAAACATTCTCTCTAACTGAGAAAATGAAACATATAGGCCAAAATAAATAGTTTCCCCACCCTCAAGGGTCAAATCCATGAGTGGTGGAACAATTCCCAAGAATATCTCAACCAACATGTGAGACTGAGAAGGTTGAATACAAACTCAATTTAGACTTTGATTTGAGTTTTTCCTCATTAATGAGGCCTAAGTTAACATAAAAAACTTATTAAACTAATTTATCCATAATTAAATCATCAAGACATCATTTACATCACCCTTTTGACTTTTAACAAAGTCGAACTAAGAATTACAAAAAATTTACATAGTGAAAATTTTACAAAAATCTTAGAAATTTCCAGGTGCGCGATGAGCTATTGGAGACCATTTTTGAACGCCTTGCTAAAGTCCAAATCCTAATATGAAGCCTGTTCTGGAAATCTAGGAGAGTGTAGATTTCTTTAGAGTATTTTTCCACTCAAAATGACCCATTTTTGGCCTCTTTTTTGCAAATTTCTCAAAAACAGAGCACTGGACCAGGAAAGTGCGCCATTGGGTTTTGAGAAGGGGTCATAATATTTCGAAAAATTCTGAGTTTCCATCATTTGGAGACCCGAGGAAGAAGCACAGTGTGAGCTCGCTGCACTCCTAGACAGAAATTGCCAACAATTGCAAGTGTGCACCAGTCTGCACCAAAACAAAAAATTTTCTCCAAATCCTCCCAAAATTTGTCTAGAGATGCCTGATGAGGTATGTTATGAAACCATGTATGCATCAGCAAGAAAATATAAATTACCCTTCTCCTCTTGGCTGATTAGGGTTTCATCTAGTTTTGCTTTCGAATCCTTGATTTTTCCCTTGTAAAGTTGATTTTCCTTGTGGTAGTGGATGGCCATTTTCCTTTGCAACTTGTTATCTCTGTTGGGCTTTTCAAGGAGCTTCTCAAGGTGGCAATTGACTTTATCAAACCAAAAATCCCTGTCCTCATTTATTTCCATGGCAATCCTCTCTTCAAAGGCCAATTCTTCAATTGGTGGCTTTTGTTCTCTTTCCCTTTTTCCCTCATGTCGCTCAGTGTCCTCATGGTCCACCACTGCCTTGCCTTTCAATTGCACCCTTTCAGACATTTTGGTTAGGCTCCTATACAATTAGTTGCACAAATTGAGAGATTTGGTAGCTATAAAGTGCATGCGCAACCTTATGTGGTATTGATATAGCCTGGAAAATCTGCTCTCACATGTGAAGAACTTCATGCCAACCTTCATCAATGGCACATATCTCTCCAACAAGTATCTGAATGGGAAAACATGTGAGTGAGTTCCTTTGTATTGTGATTTCAAGTAGGGTTTGTACTCTTCTAGGTCTAGTTTCATGCATTTAAACCAATTTTCACCATGGTTTGGTATACCTGTAGCTTGAGAGATGGCATCCACTGAAAACATGAAATTAGTCCCTACAATGGTGATCTTGTCTTCCTTCAAGGAAAGGGCAGATATGCTTGTGAGATGCTCATGGCGACCTACTTCCTACACTCTTTGACAAAACCCTAAACAATTGACATCTTCAAAGAATTTCATGACAAATAGGGAGGGGGTGATTTCATTTCAACTAGAGGGCTCAAACCTCAACACCTTTCCCCCCTTATTGTACTTCCTCTTCTCTAACGGTGATGAGTCAGGCTCCATACTTCAAATCCCAGGTGAAAGGCAAGCAAAAACAATGAAATTTGCTGCTGTGAGGGAATGAGGTGGTATGATGGACTTAAGAGTTGCCTAAATTTTTAAGGAAATTTAGGAGGGTAGGGGATGATTTCAGTGAGTAGGGGAAGAAGAAAGTTTTGGAAATAAGTGAGGGGAGAGGGTGGAGAAGGCCAAAACAAAGGCCTATACTAGAAAGAGATAGGGTAGACTAGGGTTTAGAGGAAAATGATAGAAAATGAGGGGATAAGGATTTGTGACAGATGGAGATGGTTTATTAGCTGCAAATATAGGTGCACGAACAAGGAATGCAGGGTTTAGGACAACAATTCATCATTTTAAGATCAAAACCATGAAAATCATGTAAACCCTAGGAGAATAAGTATTTGATCAATTTCTTGACATATGAGGCAAAGGAGGGCATGAAAATGATTAAACTTAATTGTTATAGAGCCTAGTGGATGAAATGACTGAAGCAAAGCTTTGAAAAATGTATTTTGGTTGTCAAACACCAATTTTTGAGAACTATGCCTTGTGTGGAGCAAAGGCCTCTTGTGCGCAGCATACTGTCTTCCAACCTGCTATTGGAGGTTTGAAACTACTCCAAATTGCAAACTTGATAGCTCGTTGGAAATATCTTTAAGTCAGCTACACGATGGATGCCTTAAGAATGTAATTTGGACACTTAAGCAGGGAGAAAAGTTGATTTTCCCAACTTCACTCCAAAAAATAGCATGCTTCTGATAAAAGCGCAACATTGAGCTAGGGTTTAGGGAAAATGAGGGGAAATGGAAGGAATGGGTATGGGAAATGGTTGGGAAGGGTATATACGGTATGTGTGGGGGTTATGGAACATAAAAAAGTAGGTTTTTTCTCACTACAATAAAGCAAAATAATTTGGAGACCAAAAGCACAGTGAAACCCTAGGAGAGGGATTTTCACTGAGTTCTTCAAAATGAAGGATGCATAAGAGGTGTTAGATGTTTACTTACTTTCCAAGGAGGTGCTTAAACCTATGAATGCTGAAATCAAACCCTTTTGATGCTTTGGATGGTCCTTTGTAGCTTGAAAGTTAATTTTGCTTTGGTAGTGACATGACATCATATGTCCCTTTGAGAAATGATGAGATGAGGTAGTGTACTGCAACATTGTCTTATTTGAAATAAAGCATTACCTTTACCTTTATTTTTCTTTCCCTAAGCTGCTAACTCCCTTTATCCACTGACTCACATGATGGACATGTTTTTATTTTGACATATGGTATCATGATGACACATGGACTAAAACCCTAGACCATGACCTAAAATGAGGAATTTAACCATTTCATGACCTAAGACACTTAAATGAAGACATGATACCTCAAATAAGACAATGAACATGATGAGTGATGAAGACCATGAGTAAGTGAAGGGAGCAACAGTGACCTAAACACAACAACTAGTGACCAAATTTTATTTTGAAACGTAATGAAATGATAAAATTTGACATTGAGACCCTAACACACCTTGTAACAACATATTTGATCACTGGTGACTGAAATGACTGGTAAACACTAATATTGGCTCCATTTGGGGATGGAAACTCCTTGGAGGTGTCAAGAACACCATAGATCAGGTAGCCTTGTTCATTGGGCATGAAGTCAAAACCCAAAGACCAAACTCAAACTGAAAACTATTTGACTAACTAACTTTGACAAACTGAATTGACTTGACTATAAAAAACACAATGACTAAACTTACTTATGGCAATAGACCATCAAGATCCTCGGGCCTTCACCTTGGGCTTCAAATCCTGATCATAATCGCCCACCTACTGAAGATATATATACAATCATGTGAAATGATCCCTCCAGTATAACTAATCCAACAAATGGCTACTTACTTGAATTCTGATCATACTTTCCTTGAGCACACAGAAAAGACAAAAGACTGGCCACTCCAAGTTTCCACTGAACATGTGCTCATGATCCATAAATATAAGAAAATTCATCTTCCTAGATGGTTGCAACAAATTGGAAATAGGGTCTATAATAATCTGGAACATTACCATATCTTGAAAGTCAGAAGAAATACAAGCACACTCTTCATTTTCTGCATGTGGAGGAAGATCATTATGTGCAAGAGGCTCTAAAAAAACCTCTTATTTATTGCTGCTCTCCTCTTCATAATCTACTTGCAATGTTTGATGATTATTATCTGCCATAATACATTGTCTAAAACCTTCACACATTCCAATTCAAAATTATTATTTGCACGAATCTGCCCTTGAAATAGTGCTTTAGAAAATGGATGATGTGGAGAGACATATGAGTGGTGAATGTCTAGAGATCCTTGTTCATACATTTCATCAGAAACCTCATCTTGGTTTTCACAAACCTGATCTTGAAATGAAAACTCAGAGAAAGAACAATCTAAAAAAACAAGTGAATGACTATCTTCATACCTCTCATCCAAAAGACATGGTTTTAGATGCTCATAGAAATCTTTAAATGCAACAACCACTTCAAGTATATTTGATTCTTCATGTGCTTCAATAGGAAGAATATCAATTGGAATGTCACAAGAATCAAGGAAAACAACTTATTGTTCACTATTTCCTTGGAAAAGTAGATGATCATTGTCATAAGATGGTTCACTACTTAAGTTTTCTGTACATGCAATTTCATAATTCTGACTTGGACCAATTTCTTCCTGACTGTTAGGATGCAGATCTACTTCATCTTCAAGCAAAGAAGAAGTCAAAGTGTGCTGTGAATGATCCTTTGTATCAAAGAATCTAATCTCTATTATTTTCTTTTGGGAAGAATATTTATAAAGGGCCTTTATGATCTCATAATCAAGACATTCTTCATCACGAAAAGTATTTTCAAGGTATTCAATGAATTTTTCACAGGATTCACAACAATTTTCGAACAACAAGAATGAATGATGAGATTTTCCATAAAAATCAAAGAATGTTGTGTGGAATTCTTTAAGAGAGAATAAGCTACCTGCCTTCAATCCTTCATACCATCATCTTGCTTTTCCCTCTAGGGTATCCATAAACATTTTCATCAAACAATCCTCATGAAACCTAATCCTGAGCTTATGTATATGCCAATGAAATTTGATTATATGTAGAATAGCCATATCCTCGTTTCCATCTATGAATTTGGGCAAATTAGTTTGCCAATATATGCAAGGAATTCAATTCAGAAAACCAAGAATATGAGATGGATTCATGGGAGCATACCTTCAAGTAGTTGAATCCATCTTGAAATTAGTTAAGTCACCAAGAAGTTCTTCAAACTGCCGGTTTTTGAACATTGGAGTCACCATGAAAATTTTAAACCTTTGGATTCTTCGACACTGGAGTTGCTACGTGAAAGATGCACGCCCTTTCTTGTGTCTGATCACTATTCACCATCAACAATCAGATCTAATCCTTGTCGTTCTTTCCCAGGGAAGATATGATATTCCGTTCCTCAACAGTGATGCTAAAATGTTATCCCCCCCAATGTCCCAAGATGAGAGGAATCGAAGGAGGTAACCACAGACCAAGCTTTCAGTTTGGTAGCTAGCCCTACCAAACCAGAGAGGGCTCTCTCTATGAGATCCCAACCAAAGAATTAACTAGAATGTAAAAGGATTTTAGGCTAGATATGCTAGGCTCAGATAGGTTTTGAAAATTTAGGGTTTTGATGCTGGATAAGGGATGAAAATCAGGTAACTAGGTCAAAGGATCAAAAGGGTAACAACAACAAAGATATAAAGGAGCAAGGTAGAAATAGTTTTGTGATGGTTTAGGGGTTGTCAGTGTAGTGTATTGTTCAGAATAAATAAGAGGTCTTAATGAGCATATATATCATGAATTCATTAAGCAAGAAATAAAATAACACATAATGATATTCCCATCAAAACAGAGCTTTATGAAAAGGATAGCGCTTATAAACATAAGGAAAAATCACTGAAGAAGTGATGAATGGAAAGAGAAGATGAATATCTTTCCTACGAAACTATAACAAAGAAAATACAAGATCACAAACTCACTGCACATGAATTCCTAGATAATAGCTGCAACCGTTCCTTTGATTTCCTAAAACTGCTCAAGCATAAGCTACATGAGTTCTCTCCTTAAATGTACAAACCTTCTCTCTGAATGAGAAAATGATACATATAGAAAAAAATAAACAGTTTCCCCACCCCCAAGGGTTGAATCCATGAGTGGTGGAACAATTCCAAAGAATATATCAACCAACAAGTGAGAATGAGAAGGTTGAATACAAACTCTTCATTTAGACTTTGATTTGAGTTTTTCCTCGTTAATGAGGTCTAAGTTAACATAAAAACAACTTATTAAACTAATTTATCCATAATTACATCATCAAGACATAATTTACATCACCCTTTTGTCTTTTACAAAAGTCGAACTAGGAATTACAAAAAATTACACATTGAAAATTTTGCAAAAATCTCAGAAATTTCCAGGTGTGCAACGAGCTGTCGGAGGCCATTTTTGAGTGCCTTTCTGAAGTCCAAATCCAAATATGAAGTCTATTATGGAAATATGGGAGAGTTTAAATGTATTTAGAGTAATTTTTAACTTAAAATGACCCATGTTTGGCTGAGATATGGACATTTTCCCAAGGTGTCTCCAGGTGTGTAGTGAAATGGAAAAAGAGGGGCAGAAAGGTAATTTTTGGCCTCTTTTTTGCAAATTTCTCAAAACATGAGCCTTGGACCAGGAAAATCGGAAAATGGCTTTTGAGAGGGGGTCATATTATTTCGAAAAATGCTGAGTTTCTATCATTTGCATCCCTGAGGAAGAAGCACAACGTGAGCTTGCTGCACTCCTAGCCAAAAATTGCCAAAAATTGCAAGTCTGCACCACTCTGCACCAAAACACAAAATTTTCTCCAAATCCTCCCAAAAATTATCCAAAGATGCCTGATGAGGTACGTTACGAAACCATGGCTGCATAAAAAATCAAATCTAACTTACCATTCTCCTCTTGGATGATTAGGGTTTCATCGAGTTTGGTCTTCAACTCCTTGATTTTTCCCTTGTAAAGTTGATTTTCCTTGTGGTAATGGATGGCCATTTTCCTTTGCAACTTGTTATCTTTGTTGGGCTTGTCAAGGAGATTATCAAGGTGGAAATTGACTTTGTCAATCCAAAACTCCCTTCCTCATTTATTTCCATGCAATCCTCTCTTCAAAGGTCAATTCTTCAATTGGTGCCTTTTGTTCTCTTTCCCTCTAAAGTGCCTTCCTAAGCCCCATTGTCCTTGGTCTCTTCCTTGCCACATGTCCTTCATGCTTCTCGGTGTCCTCATGGTCCACCACTACTTTTCCTTCCAATTTCACCCTCTCAAACATTTTGGTTAGGCTCCTATATAAGTAGTCACACAAATTGAGAGACTTGGTAGCTATAAAGTGCATGAGCAGCCTTATGTGGTATTGATATAGCTTGGAAAATCTGACCTCAGATGTGAAGAAACTCCATGAAGACCTTCATCAATGGTGCATATCTCTCCAAAAAGTATAAGAATGGGAAAACATGTGAGTGAGCTCCTTTTATATTGTGATTTCAAGTAGGGTTTGTACTCTCCTAGGTCTAGTTTCATGCCTTTGAATTTGTTTTCACCATGGTTTGGTATGACTGTAGCTTGAGAGATGGCATCCACTGAAAACATGAAATCAGTCCCTATAATGGTGATCTTGTATTCCTTCAAGGTGAGGGAAAATATACTTGTGAGATGCTCATGGTGACCTACTTTGTGCACTCTTTGTCAAAACCCTAAACAATTGACATCTTCAAAGAATCTCATGACAAATGGGGAGGAGGTGATTTCATTGCAATTAGAGGGCTCAAACCTCAATATATTTCCCCCCTTGTTGTACTTCCTCTTCTCTGATGGTGATGAGTCAGGCTCCATACTTCAAACCCTAGGTGAAAGGCAAGCAAAAACAGTGAAATTTGCTACTGTGAGGGAATGAGGTGGTATGATGGACTGAGGAGTTGCTTAAATTTTTAAAGAAATTTAGGAGGGTAGGGGATGATGTCAATGAGTAGGGGAAGAAGGAATTTTTGGAAATGAGTGAGGGGAGAAGGTGGAAAAGGCCAAAACATAGGCCTACCCTAGAAAGAGATAAGGTAGACTAGGGTTTAGAGGAAAATGATAGAAAATGGGGGGATAAGGTTTTGTGACAGATGGAGATGGTTTATTAGCTGCAAATAGAGGTGTAGGGACAAGGAATCTAGGGTTTATGACAACAATTCATCATTTGAAGATCAAAACCATGAAAATCATGTAAACCCCAGGAGAAGAAGTATTTGATCAATTTCTTGACATATGAGGCAAAGGAGGGCATGAACATGATTAAAATTACTTGTTATAGAGAGTGGAGGATGAAATGATTAAAGAGGATCTTTGAAAAATGGATTTTGGTGGTCAAACACCAATTTTGGACAACTATGCTCTATGTGCAGCATGTTGTCTTACAACCCACTTTTGGAGGTCTTAAAATACTCCAAATTGTGAACTTGATATCTCGTTGGAAAGCTCTTGAAGAATGGTAGAAGATGGATGACTCAAAAATGTAATTTGGACACTCCAACAAGGAGAAAAGTTGATTTTCCTAAGGTCACTCCAAAAGCACAATGCGCTTCTAAAGAAAGCACAACATTGAGCTAGGGTTTAGGGAAAATGAGGGGAAATGAAAGGAATGGGTATGTGAAATGGTTGGGAGGGGTATATAAGGTATGTGTGGGGGTTATGGAACATAAAAAACTAGGATTTTTCTCACTGTAATGAAGCAAAAGCATTTGGATACCAAAAGCATAGTGAAACTCTAGGAGAGGGATTTTCACCGAGTTATTCAAAATGAAGGATGCATAAAAGGTGCCAGATGTTTACTTACTTGCCATGGAGATTCTTAAAGTAAATTCTGAAATGAAACCCTTTTAATGCTTTGGATGGTACTTTGTGGCTTTAAAGTTGTTTTTTTCTTTGGTAGTGACATGACATCATATGTCCATGTGAGAAATGATGAGATGATGTAGTGTAATGCAACACTGTCTTATTTGAAATAAAACATTACCTTTGAAGAAATTCTCACTGTAGATTAATCTAATTATGCAATGTACTAAAGCAAAATACTTAATCTACTTCTACTGTCAAACTTGCAAAAGCTTAAACGATTTTGACCAAGATCAAATATAACACATATAATAGAGAAGAAGAATCAATCACACATGAAACACAAAAGAATACTATGGGGAAAGCCTTAGCTAAAAACCCTGCTATCTGTATTATCATACAAGTGGAAATATCTCAAGATTACACAAAGCTTTATCTCTCAAGATATCCATCTCTTATTACAATCCCTCACTGCTGCTCATAGACAGAATAGACAACACATATGCCTTCTCCTCTATCCTCCATGCCTCCTATTTCCTTGTGCTGTTTCTCTTGGGTGATCTAGCTGTAACCTGCGTGATTCTCACCTCACACATGACTTTGACCTCTATAGAAACTGCACAATCCTCAAGTAATGAATTCCTTCTACGTGCAAGAGATTTCCTCATAGGAATATTCTTGCAACTGATAAAACACTGCCCCTGCTTTTAATCTCAACTCGATCTTTGTCTGAAATGACATGAATGAGTTATTTATGAGAGAATATTTAGTTATCTGGAGAATACTAGTTGAATGCATGCATGCATTAACTGACTGAACTCACAATCAGTTCCACAAACTATTTGGAACTAATTTAATTGGACTTAACTCAGTTAACTGAGCTAACTAATTACAACTCTAATACAACTCATCCTTATTTCCTTAATTAAGGGATAACTTCCTCAATCAAACAGATAACTGTTGCATGACTTCACAAAGACTTCATGTTTGAATTTCTCCAACTAATTAACTCAAGATGAATTAATTAATTATTTTTCAAACAACTGGTGAGACTAAATTCGAATTTTAATTCTCAATTTTAATTCAAGGACAAATTGAAATTGGAATATAACTTGAAATGCTATCTATAGTAATGCTATTTTTATCATTTCTTGTTGCTATTTTCAAAACTCCCTCTCAAAAAGAAAGGGATTATCTGCCACCCTGATCCTGTCTCTATGGAACTTGAATTACTTTGACAATGCCTTAGTCAAAATGTCAGCATCTTGCTCCTCGATCGAAATATACTGCAACAACATGATCCTCCTCGCCACACAATCTCTAAGATGACGATACGAAATGACGATGTGCTTGGACCTATCATGTAATGCTAGATTCTCAGAGAGTTTGATACAACTTTGATTATCACAATAGATCATAGTTGGATCCATCCTATGATCAAACAAATCAACTAGAATTTTCCACATCCAAATAGCCTCACATGCTGCCTGACTTGCAGCCATGTATTCAGCCTCTGCTGAGTTGAGTGCAACTGACCTCTGTTCCCTACTGTACTAAGAAATTGTAGCTGAACCAAGGTTGAAAATTCCTCCTGATGTGCTCTTCCTCCTGATGAACTCCTTGCCCAATCTACATCTATGAAGCCCTGTAGCTTCACTCCCTCTGACTGTCTGTACCGTAATCCATATTGAGATGTGCCTCTGAGGTATCTAGAAACATGATTCACTTCCTTCCAAAATAGCTTGGTAGGCTGAACCATAGCTTGGCTCATCTGGTTCACCGCATAGCACAAATCTGGTCATGTGTTCACTAAGTACATCAATGAACCCACAAGCTGCCAATGCACAGTAGCTTCTACTACTTCTCCTGAAGTAGCATCCTCATTCCTCCAGTTACCTGCTAGAGGAGTTTGCATGGGCTTGCCCTTATCCATGTGGAATCTCCTAAGTATCTCATTGGATTACTTGCCTTGAGACACAAACAACTCCCCATCCTTCTGCCACACTTCCATGCCTAGAAAGTAGTGCATGAGACCCATGTCTTTCATCTAAAACTCTCTTGCAAGGTCCTCCCTGCAAGTCATGATGAACTAATCATCACCTGTCAATATCAAATCGTCAACATAAATAAAAATGATCAACTGCTTACCTTCCACCATGATGTGGTACAAGTTCGCATCCACTTCACTCTTTGTGAAGCCTAACCTTGTGAAGTAGTTGTCGATCCTGGTGTACCAAGGACAATGTGCTTGATTCAGCGTGTACAAAGCTCTCTAGAGTTGGCACACATGCGACTCACGATCGAAGGTCTCAAAACCTTCCGGCTACTCTATGTACATCTCTTCCTCAATCTTGCCAATGAGGAATACAATCTTCACATTCATATGATGGATCTTCCAACCCATCTATGCTGATAGTACCAACATCGATCTGATAGATGAGTGCCTTGCTATAGGAGCAAAGTCTCATCATAGTCGATCCCCTCGACCTGTGAGAAACCACGAGCAACAAATCTTGCCTTATATTTCTCCACACTACCATCAATAGCTTGCTTTACCTTGTAAAGCCAACGGGAACTCACAACTAACTTGTTCTCCAGTCTTGGAACCACATCCCAAACACTGTTCCGAACTATGGAGTCATACTCCTCCACCATAGCATCAACCCAAATCAACTGCTGCACTGCTTCCTCAAAGGAAGATGGCTCCATCTCAACACATTCCACAACAAGGGCCATGTATCTAGTGTACCTATCAGGTGAGCTCCTCTGTCTGTGCTAAGAAGATGGTTCTCCCACATTCTCTCTTGCATCCTACAAAAATTTGTCAGCTTCTCTCATGCGCTTCAACCCATCTTTGGAAGACTCTACTTGAGTGGATGTCTCTACTCCTGGAACCTCTACATGCGGCTGCTCCGCATTAGTATGAGGCTCCTCGTCCTTAGGAACCAAAAGTTCCTCCACAGCCTGTAGTTGGAGCTCCCTCTCAAGGGAAACTCACATGGCCTTCTAATCATCAAACTTAAGATCTCTACCAACCACTGTCTTCCGAATGGTAGGAAACTACACCTAATAGTTGTGGGGTGTATTAGTGTACCCTACAAGTATCCCCAACTCTGCTGTCAGCTCAAGTTTCTTTTGGGCATCCTTGGTCACATGGCAATAAACTCATGAGCCAAAGATCTTGAAGTGACCCAGATCTAGTTTTTTCCCAGAGAAAGCTTCCTCTGGTGTCTTCATCCCAAGAATGTGATGCAAGCTTCTATTCTGCAAATAGATCGTTGTGTTGCATGCCTCAACCCACAAATGAAGTGGTAGGCCTTGGTCATGCAGCATCATCTGAGCTGCCCCCACAATCATTCTGTTCTTCCTCTCAGCTACCCCATTCTGTTGTGGGATATGAGGTGTCGTCAAATCCTGTTTATTTCCTTCCACTACACAGAAGTCCTTAAACTCTTGAGAGATATACTCTCCACCATTGCCACTTCTCAAGGCCCTGATATTCTTCCCTAATTCTTTCTCAACAAAATCTTTGAACTCACAAAAATTTGAGAAGGTTTGATCCTTCTTCTGCATGAAATAGATCCATCATTTACAAGAAAAATCATCAATGAAAATCACATAATACCTTTGTTTAGCAGTGGAGGTTGTCAAGAATGGTCCACACACATCTGTATGAACTCGCTCCAAGATTGCTTCAGCTTGATTGTCTTGATCATGAAAGGAAGATTTTGCATACTTAGCCAAGGTACAACCTTTGCATGTGTCCACTTGCTCAAGTTTACCTTAGGGAAGTCCAATATATATCTGCTACATTATCTTCAAGGCCCCATGATGCAAGTGGCCCAACCTTTTATGCCATAACTCACCAATATCTTTGCTTTGCACCAATTTTGCTTTAGAACTCATTGCAACACAGTCATCTACCTCCAGCTTGTAGAAATTGTTCACTCGAATCCTAATCCTCTTGGTCTAACCCATGGCTATGTGTCTTAGGAACACCTTTCCTTTACTGAAGACTACATCATAGCTTTTTTCTTCCAACATCGCGACCGATACCAAGTCCTTCTTCAATCCAGGCACATACTTTACATCAGTTAGGGTGAGAGGAGCTCCATGCTCCCTCTGAAAAACAACTGTACCTTCACCTGAAAGATGGTACTTTCTATCATCACCCATCTCTATGCGCATCTTGAGTCCTTTATCCTCCAAGGTACTGCATAAATTCTTATCACCGGTCATGTGGAATGAGGCTCCACTGTCCAGGTACCAAACACAACCCACCATCGATGAAACCATGCATGTGATGAAGGTAAAATCCAATTCCAAATGAGATGCTAGTGCCTCACCTTCTGATCCTTTTGAGGATCCCTTCTTGGATTTCTTCAATGGACAATTATTTGCATAATGGCCCACCTCATGAAAATTAAAACATCACACTTTAGATTTGTTAATCTTCTTCCCACCATGGGAAGAACTCAATTTGGAATGGGAAGCCTTCCCTTTTCCTTTCCTCGCCTTACTTGCTAAGGCTGGATTTTCTTCATCATCATGCTTAGATGAAGAACCATCTCTGGTGCTTCTCTTGATCTCCTCCTGTATCAGATCCAACTACAGTTGTTCCCAATCTGGCAGTTTCTCTCTTCCATTCACTGAGTTCTGGTAGCTATGCCAGCTCTTAAGAAGACCGAGGAGAGCAAGACTCACCATATCATCATTGGTTGTCGTTATTCCTACACTCCCAAGCTCATCTCTATAGGTGGTGAGCTTGTTTAGGTATGTAGAAATAGTGTCACCCCTTTCACACTTGATTTTCCAAAGCTTGTCCTTGAGCACCAGCTTCCTATGGTCACTGTTGCTCTGATATAGGTCCTTCAATGTCTTCCACATTGAGAACAAAGTCTCCTTCCCATGGAGACTCGAGACAATATGGTCTTGAACTCCCTCCAGAAGAATCCTCCTCACTTTCGCCATAGACTTCGTCCATTCCACCAATTCTTGGGCATTAGCTGCTGCTGGCTTGGGGACTTCTTAATCAATGAAATCATTCAAACCATTGTCTTCTAATACTGCTTCCATGCGATCCTTCCATGCTATGTAATTCGAGCTTCCATCTAGGGCATACTCTAGTCTCAAGCCATTGAACGCCATTGGTGAACTTTGAGGTGTGATAAGAAATTGATTTTGTACGTGCAATCAAGAACTTCAAACTTCGAACTTTTCCCTTCTCAATTCATAGCTCTGCTCTAATACCATGTAGAAATTATCACTATAGATTAATCTGATCATGTAATGTACTAAAGCAAAATATTTAATCTACTTCTACTGTCAAACTTGCAGAAGCTTAATAAATTTTGAGAAATATCAAACAAAACACATATAATAGAGAAGAAGAATCAATCACACATGAAACACATAAGAATACTTTGGGGAAAGCCTCAGCTAAAAACCCCGCTATCTGTATTATCATACAAGTGGAAATATCTCAGGATTACACAAAGCTTCAGCTCTCAAGCTATCCATCTCTTAGTACAATCCTTCACTGCTGCTCATAGACAGAATAGACATCACACATGCCTTCTCCTCTGTCCTCCAAGCCTCCTATTTCCTTGGGCTGTTTCTCCTGGGTGATCTAGTTGTAACCTGTGTAATTCTCACCTCAAACACTGCTTTGACTTCTGTAGAAACTACACAATCCTCAAGGAATGAATTCCTTCTACATGCAAGAGATTTCCTCATAGGAATATTCTTGCAATTGATAGTACACTATTCCTACCTTTAATCTCAACTAGGTCTTTGTCTGAACTGACATGCATGAGTTATTTATGAGAGAATATTCAGTGATCTAGAGAACACTAGTTGCATGCATGCATGCATTAATTGACTGAAATCACAATCAGTTCCACAAACTGTTTGGAACTAATTTAACTGGGCTTAACTCAATTAATTGAGCTAACTAATTACAACTTAAATACAACTCATCCTTATCTCCTTAATTAAGGGATAACTTCCTCAATCAAAGGGATAACTGTTGCATGAATTCACAAAGACTTCATGTTTGAATTTTTCCAACTAATTAACTCAAGGTGAATTAATTAATTATTTTTCAAACAACTGGTGAGACTAAATTCGAATTTTAATTCTCAATTTTAATTCAAGGACAAATTAAAATTGGAATATATCCTGAAATGCTATCTATAGCAATTCTATATTTAGCATTTCTATTGTTAGCATTTCTTGTTGCTATTTTCAACAACCTTTACCTTTATTTTACTTTCCCTAAGCTGCTAACTCCCTTTACCCACTGACTCACATGATGGACATGTTTTTGTTTTGACATATGGGATCATGATGACACATGGAGTGAAACCCTAGACCATGACCTAAAATGAGGAATTTAACCATTTCATGACCTAAGACACTTAAACGAAGATATGATACCTCAAAGAACATAATGACCATGATGAGTTATGAATACCATGAGTAAGTGAAGGGAGTAACAGTCTCCTAGACATAACAACCAATGACCAAATTTTATTTTGAAACCTAATGAAATGATAAATTTGACCTTGAGACCCTAACAAACCTTGTATGAGCATATTTGATCCCTGGTGACTGACATGACTGGAAGGAACTAACAGATCCCACCAAGGATCCAAGGAGATGGTTACTACACTAACCCACCTCCCAAGGTACAATTATGATAATGGGATCAAAATTTTCACTTTCTTTCACTCTTCTAAAATTCAAAATGAATGACATCATTGTGTTTGTCTCATCAAGACCTTTTCGGTGACATATAATTTTGCCTCATTTGAGTTCTTGAACCAAAAATGATGGCCGATTAAAGAATGGCCTATTAGTTCATGCCACATCATCCTGACTTGCCATATGTTTCTCACATGGCTACCAAAGTCATAATCATGTCATCACCAAATGGTAGTTCTTCCCCTTGATGCTAACTCATTCATGACTTCCCATTACTTATGGGACTCAATGCATATATTGTTACATTATAATAACACGACATCCATTACACAGGAACTGGGCCTATAAGTCCACCTCAACATAGAAATAAAATCTTGGGGTTTTTCCTTTAGTGCCCCTTCAAAAACGTCTGGGTGCCTCATGCTGAACCTATTAGGTTATGTGTTGGTCCTTGACATTCAATCATATACTTAACGTGAAGGCTATGACTTCCCCTTGGCTTATGCATATGCTTATTCACATCACACAACTTTTGACCCCACCGAACAGGCCACACACATGCCATGTCACTCCAGGAATAAAATCCCGAGGCTTTCTACCATGCCCTCCTTCTAAAATATCTAGGGTCTGGTGTATAGGGTGACATCACCAGTCCCAAAATGCTAGGGTGACATCATCCTTTGTCACACTCTCCCCACATCAAGTTCCATGTAATTATGGGTTCCATTGAAGGCTCTAGGACACTTATGATAAAGTAATTCTTCTCATATGGGAAATGTGGCATTTTCCATTGTATTTCACCAAGCATTGACAACAACCCCACTACCAGATCATCCCAAGGATTATAAATCCTAGGAGTTCTACCTTAGCCTCCCTTTGAAATCTCTGGGGTCCATCTGATAGTGAGAAACTATTTACGACACCAACAGGCCAAAATTGAGTTAAGAGGTCACCCGACCCCATAATTCCACATCGTCTTGGGGATTGAATCCCAGGGTTTCCACCTTGCGCTCCATTTGAAATACCTAGGGAAAAATCCCTTGGGTCATCAAAAATTATACAACACTCAACCATCCACAACTTGGATTCCTCCTACTTAAGCACTTGGTCACCACACCTAATCATAAGGTTGAAAAGGCTTTAATCCATTTCCTCTAGGGTATTGTTGTGCTATTTTATTTATATTAAATCTCTTAGGAAATAATTATATAAATGATGGAGACCCTTTAAATATTAAAACACAGAAAAATAAAAAAATCTTGGTGTTTTAAAAGGACAAATTTGAGCTTATTTGAATAAAAAATCCAAATTTCATTAGCCTGAACAACTAGAATGAGCCCGCCTTAAACAAATCCCGACGTTTTCACATTTCACAAATCCTAATGAGTAACTCCCCATGATATCCTTTTGAAATGATGCCATGTAATAAAATATATTGAGAATCACATATCCCAGTGCGTATAGCCCCCAGGAACAAAAACATACTAAAGCTTTAAACGCCTTAAGTATTGTTAAAATCGCGATAACGCTTCCAGACCCAATATAACAATTAACGCAACTCTATAAATATGTCATGTCTAGATGAATCACAAATCGAAAAAGGCAGGCCACTCCATTCACTTCCGATCTTCCAATTGCGATAAATCTCTTTGATAAAAGGTGTGACTTTAATAAAATCATGTGAATGAATAAAATAAAGAAAAATCACGTTTAGTAAGTCATCACTTGGGCCCACTCCACTGTCACATCATTCTTCGCGATTTCACAATCACAAAAAATCCTTTGGTTATTTCCATTCTCCTCTGCTCCAAACCTCCAAGTGCAATATTGCGATCATTGCATCGTGGAATTCTGATGCCCAAATCACCAATATAACAGTATCACCATCACATAGCGGGAAAACACATCAAGATAGGTTTAAGATTATCGTTTGAAAGGTTTTTGTGATACAATCTATTAATGAAATAATAAATTATCACGTGAAACCATGATTTTAGTTATTAAAGACTTCTAACGATATTTATGATTTAAAGCCCCAAGGTGATTTGATGGGCTGTATATAGATATTTCAAATTTTTTTGCATTTAAACTATATTTTCCATCATTTCAGACCTTGTATGTTCAAATGCTCCCACATTTCAAACCTATTGTTCTTCATTCCTCTGTGTTTCCAATTAAAGGTTAAACTCGAGAAGAAGGAGTGTAACAGAATGACCAAAGCAAAGAAAGGAAAGAAAGACTTGGAAGCTTCGTAATCCACACCTTCTACTTCCGATGTAACAAAAATTCCCCCATGGGAATCCATGTATCAATTGCTTGAAAATGAAGGACCCAAGGTAATTCAGAGAGTGGAAACAAAGGATGTTGATTCATCTTCTGAAGCCTCCAACTATGAAGCCACCAGCTCTTTTCTTCACATGATCGCTACTCGACCCAAGATCCTTCCTTATACCGATATGGTAAAATGGATAATTGAGAACATCAACATCGCTGATCGGAAATTCTTAACTTCAAGACAAACAATCATCAGGTCTTTTACAGCTCAAGCTTTGAAGAAAATGTACCAAATACCCGACCCATAGAAAGCGGATGACAAAGCTTCCCTCGAACATTTTTCAAGTGACAATGAGGTGGAATCATATCCAATTGAATGATGGAGATCCTACCTAAACAAACACAAAAATGAAAAGTCAGGTATGTACTCTATATCTTCTCTTGCCACTCCCTATTCTTATATCACAACTATGATGTGTAGGTGTACCCTAATAAAACTAAATTATTAGTCGAATGGGTTCCTCTTATTGAGGCAGAAATTAATTCTTATATAATGTATTGGGGCACTATCCTTTCAAATAAATTTTCCTCCCAAATCCGAGAATTTAGGAAAAATCAGTATGTTACTACCAGAGTAGTTCCACCATTCTTTATGAACACATATATCATGGATGTCATCTATTTCACTTCAAATTTCTCAACCATGGGATGGAAATGGACCATTCAAGATCCCAATCCTATCCACATATATCATAAAATCTCATGGGAATATAATTTCCGCGCCCATTTTTATAAAATTTTTTAGGGAGTCATGCTGCCAATACACTAAGCCGTTTTTGACAAAAGAGCCTCAAGATTGTCCAAAGAGGCCAAAATTGACATCATACCAATATGTAGGTGTTTTAGTGAAGAGTGCTGGGTTGTGTTATATTCTTTCCATGACTAACCCACATAGTTAACCGGGGGGTTAGAAGGGGGCGGAGCACCCCCCCCCGGCCCCCCCTTCGTTGTGTTGATTGTGTAGTGGGGGGAGTCACAAGGGGGTTTGAGGGGTGTAGGCAACCCTGCTCTATGGGGTCTAGGGCAACGCCCCGGAAAATTTTGTTTTTGGACCCTATATTAGGTTGGGCAGACCTACCTATGGTTTTGTGCATGATTTTTCGCACATGGTTTTGGACGCGATGGTTTTCGATCCATGGTTTTGGAAGCGATGGTTTTTGGTCCATGGTATTGGATGCTTCAACATGTATAAATATGTATTGTAACATTGAAAGGAATATAATGAAAAATCAAGCTAGTAGTCCTAATTTTGGGATCCAAGGGAAAATCTTTGTGTATATGTGTTTTATGTGTTATGCTCTCGCATTGTTTATTTTCTGTGTTTTAGAATTCGTATGCAAGTAATTTCTCTATGGGGTTAAAACCTACATTTGGTATCGGAGCTGTTTTGGCTTCAAGGGGATGCCTTTGTTACTAAAGGGTTTCGCTCGGGCCTGTAGTAGACCCTATTTTGTGGGAGATCTATGGGATCGATTCTGGTAGTGAAAGAAGATGGCGAGTAGTGGAAAGATAGAGATAGAGAAATTTAATGGTTAGAGTTTTTAGTTGTGGATTCTCAAGATGGAGGATATGTTGGTGGATAAAGATCAATCGATTGCAGTAGATACAGGTACTAAACAAACAAGAGTGTCTGATGAATAATGGAAGAAGTTGGATCGGAAGGAAAAGAGCAAAATATGAATGTGTGTCTCAGATTCAATATTGTTGAATGTATTAGGGGAAGCTACGGTGAAGGCTTTGTGGGACAAGTTAGGGACTTTGTACCAATCTAAGTCTCTGGTGAATAAAGTGTTCCTACGGAAAAAGCTGTATAACCTGAGGATGAAAGATGGAGTCTTGGTGATAGAGCATCTAAATGCATTTAATACTGTGGTAAGTCAGTTATCGTCTGTTTATATCAAAATTTCAGATGAAGATAAGTGCATTAGTTTGTTGTGTTCTCTACGGATTCGTGGAATAGTCTGGTTATTGCAATAGGTAGCAATGCAACTGCCTTACAGTTTGTTGAAATAGTCTCATCCTATGTGGTGTACATTCTCTACATATTTTCAAGCATGGTTAGCTTGAAATTGATAATATTAAATTTTTAAATCTTGCTACTATGCCTGGAAGACAATTTGATCCTAACAAAGTTGCACAAAATGTTACTGACCAAGTAAAAGTCAAGAAATTTAGTCATGAAGATGATGATTATGATGATCTATTTGAATTTATTGAGATATTTTCACATGTACAACACTTGGTTACATTGAAACTAAATCCAGAAAAGGCATCTCAATTCACAGAATACAGGGAAAGAAGACTGCAGAACCTCCCTTTGGATCTGTTGAGGATTCTTCAACTGATTTCCCAAGAAGAGAAAGATTCAGAGCAGGGTTCAGAGCATAATTCAAAAAATAATTTAGAGAAGAGTTCAGAACATAATTCAAAACAAGACTCAGAGTAGGTTTCTAGGGATATTGAAGTGGAAGATAAATCCACAGAATTTTACTAAGAAAACACCCTTCAATAATGAACTAGATGAAGCCTGGAAACAATTTGATTAGTAGCTTAAATGACAACAAGGGGCAGAGAATATTCAGATGGAGAAAACATTAAACACACCCCAGAACACTGGACATAGCTCATTTACTGATAGGGTTTTTGATAAATCTGTTACTACAGAAGAAATTGAAATCATCCTGGCATTCCCTTCATCTGAAATTGTACTTAAAGTGGAAGAAATCCCTCCTCTTGACACCTTTTATAGTATGAAACATCAGGCTATGGTGGAGAGAGGAAAAAGAGAAGAACAAATCCATTATCAACAGTTATTCTTGGTCATATACCCATGTACATAGTATGGAAGGATACACAAACTGATCATTCAGAGAATTCGACAAAGTTGTCACAGTTTGCAGGTGCCTAAGCATTTGCTACGATTGATAAAGAAGCACAAGTTTGAAAACTAGTCAGGAAAAAGGAAGAGAGAATTCAATATTTGGAGTAGTAGTTGGCAGAGGAAAGACAAAGTATTGATCAACAAGTGAAGACACAATTGTCTCAACTCCAGTAGAGCTTTGATAAATTAAAACTCCAACATCAGGAAGAGACCAGTACTAAGGATACTCAAATTCGACAACTCTAGTTTTCACTTGATTAGCTAAAAGACAATCTTAAAGTGGAATACTTTATAAAGGAAGCATTGGGCCTAAACACTCTGTTATCAAAGAAACAAGCAATGTTCTGTCAAAAGTTATCTATCATCAATCCACTATGTGTCAAAAGTGATTCACTAATGAATCAATCATCCGATCTGAGGGTGGATTTCAATGACATTGATGATCAAATCTTAGGATTTATAACATGGCAGGATACACCAGAAGGAAGAGCATCAGACCTTCCCAGAATAGGGGAATCTAAAAAAGAATTCCTATTTACTGATTGGGACATTCATTTGAGACAGGTAGAAAGAGCAGTCTCTAGGGAAGACGATGCTACCAGTAACAACATTGAAACCATCAACGATAACCTGCCTATTGCCAACCCGATTCAAGAATTCCCACTTGGTATTCTTCCTGATATTAAAGTCTTGGAAAAGAAATCGCAAGAAACTTCAAAAGAAAAGGAAGAAGAAATTAAAAAGTTGACAAAAATTGGCTGGGAAATGTATTGCAAATATCTAGTGAAGCCACACAGTCAATGGATAATTCTCCACTGCCTTGCTGACTCATCCACTCATATGCTTCCTGCCCTTTCAGATGCAGTGTACATTGGACAGCTACGCATGAATATAGGTCAGCCCTTGAAGTTAAGCCAATGTTAGATATCTATGAGCTGAAGTAGCGAATGAAACAATAGACACAATTGCATTCATGAGCTCGTCATTTCAAACAACTTCTATTTTTGTTTTATTGTCTCTTATTTTAAGGAGAGTTGTTTCAACCTCCTCAACACTTTTCATGTATTGTCTATTTTATATTTTGTTTTTTCTATATAAACCCTTTCATGTCTACAAAGAAAGGGTACCCAAATTTGATAAGGAAAGACTTTGGAAGCTTGCACTTCTGTACTTTCAAGTTTATCTTAGTAGAACGACTGGATCAAGGTCCTAAAATTTTGTAGAGAAGGCATTGGAAGCTTGCACTTTTGCACTTTTGAAACCATCTTAACGAAAAAGACTGGACCAAAACTATTTCTTTCATGAGCAGAGTAATATACATTGGGTGCTTTTATCATTGTATTTCAGTTTTGTTTATGAATTGATAGTCATTCCTCTTTGTATTTTTTATTATATGTATCTTTTTCTAAAGCAGTTCTGCATTAATTCACTTCTGAACATGCTAGAATTGTCATCCTTAATACATATATAAGCGATTTTTGAACATTATTTGATTACGATACGAGTTTCATCAATTATTTTGATTAACTATTTAATCAAAATAATTATCTTAAATGATTTTCATTTCTGTAAGTTTTTGATTAATCTTTATTGTCATGCACTAAGGATAATTATTCTAGATCGCATAAACATGAGTAACCCTGGGTGATAGATAGATTAATATACATGTATTTCAGTTTATATATCACCCCCACCTATCACTTAGTTTTTGGTTATAAAAACTCTATCCATTCTATCACATTTTTATTGGGAAAATGGTCCCATTATATCTAGTAGGAGCCACTATTCCAAACAAAAAAGGGACGATATTCAAGTCCCCAACCTGATGGTTTCCCCCATGTTGTTGCAATGATTTTCGAGGCATCAACATGTACTAAGGTTCTGCCCTTGTGTGTGCGGGTGCACACACACACACACACATATAGTTGTGAAACTCCTTTGGAGCTATCCCTCCTGAGCTTATCGAGACTCGACCATGGCCATTGAACCACTACACACACACACACACATAGACATATACATATACATATACATATACATATACATATACATATACATATACATATACATATACCATATATACATATATTTATATTTATTATTATATTATATATATATATAATATATATATTATATATATATATATATATATATTATATATATATATATTTATATATTATATATTGCACCCACACACATACATATCTTTATATTTATAGGGGTATCTCTCCTGTGCTTATAACTTAGAATTTAAGGCTTAATAACTAAATCCTTTCAATTAGGCCATCATTTAATTAATATAGATGTGCCCATCTCCAATGTTCTTACATTTTAAGCCATCATTCAAATTGAGGAAGGATACATAACAATTTCACTTAGGAATGATTTAGGGGACCAACTACACCTATTTATACAAGAAATCATGCTCCTTTTTAATGTTATGAGTAATTTAACTACATAGTGGAAAATATGCAACATTTGATTTAATTAAGAATAAACACACATTAATATATTGACCCATTAGGAGCTTACAATTCCTTGTAGATTGCACAACATTTAGCAATATTCATTCACACCAAAATTATCACTCCTCAACATTAAAATTAACAAGAAACCAACACATTAAACATATGCATGCTATTCAAAATATGGAGGCTTACATAAACACTTATATAATGAAGTGGGATTGGCAACTGAGATTGGGACTTCAACTCTCCACCCAACCTTAGACAAGCTACATCCACATCTACTTGTAGTTGTCAGCCCCGAGCCAGATTCCAATGCTTTATGTGGAGTGTTTGTAAGGGGAAATTTAACCAATATTAATCTTTGAAATAGGATGCCACAAGGCCACATTGCCTTCACCCACTAGCTACATAAGCTTCCACTCAACCTTTCCATACTTTACATACATGCTTAACACCCATGCTAGGATATCAAAGTACATATAGTATTATCTCACTTTCAAGAGAAGAGAGTCCACTTCAAGGGAATTTTCATCTATTGGATAAGCTATTGTTGGTTAAAACGATCACCTCTCCAGGTACTTCATCAGTGAGTCAAGCACTAAAGCTTCAACCCCAAGGAAACTCCTGGTGGTTCACCTTCCCTCACAAATACTTGTCTCTTCCCTATCTAGTGGTGGCACCATTACACAAGATTCTAGTGGTTTCTTTAGCCCTCAGACAAGCCACTACTCTCTATAATGTTTTCACCCAACAAGCCTCTTCAAGTTTCCTCAGTTGGTTTACCATTCCCAAAACTTGACCATTATAATATTGATCACTGTTTTGTTGTTTCACCTCCACCACTTGGAGAATTTTTCTTCCAATGCTCACCACTGTGTGTGTCCACTGTGCATACGCGAATGGGTTTTCTCCTCCCCTCGAATTGTTTTCATGCCTCCCCCAACAGACTAAATGTCTGTATTTTTTGAGGCTCTACATAGGTCAACTTTCCTTGAACAATGTAGCCCAATCCAACTTTACTTTTTTTTTTTCCTTTGTTTCTTATGGTTATGCCCAAAATGCATGTAGGATTGTCCTCTATTAATTTATTGCACATTCAAACCATTTAAGCCTCTTTACCAACCATGGTTGATATATTTAAAATCACCAACTCCTCAAGCAATCTCCCTCCCAAAGAAATGGAATTCATGTCCATTTCTCTCAGCTAATATGTTACATTATTTATAATGAGGGAAAATTAGACTAGGGGTTGTCACACACACACACACACACTAGAAGGAATTTGTGGATGATACAACATGGTAAAAATTGATGGAATATATCCTTAGATTGATGTTTATACTAGTGGAGATGAGAATAATATTATAATTCTATTCAAACACTTTTCTTCATGAACAACACCATTTCCAAAAATATCTGTATCATCCACAAAGAGTGTGTTATATGAAGATATGTGGCGATTTTTAATGCATTTTAGATTCTAAGTGAGACATTCATGGTGATATGATGACTAAGGTGTTCAACAGTGATAAGGAGAAGTAAAGGTGAAATGGGGCATTCTTATCAAACCTCATGGGTGGGGTGGAATAAAGAAAATGCCCATCCATTGACTAAGATAACATAGGAGACTAATCAATAACAATCCTGAACCAAGCTGATGAATGGAGCTAATAAATTCACCCGAGTAGGGATGAATTTGAGTTGGATCTAATTAGCATAGTTGAAGGAATTGGAGAATTCAATTTTAATAAGAAATAAAATCTAGCTTTGGCTTTAATAGTAAGGATTCCTAGGTAGCATTAATGATGCAAAAGAATTTAGCCCAAGGAAAATCATTGTAATTAAGTAGACATAGAGGGGTCATGTATTTTTATGAAATAGTTTTCTTTAAGTCTCAAATTAATGTAATATATAGGCCTTTAAGTGATTTAATTAGATATGTGAGTGGAAATTGTAAGTAACCTCGAGCAAATGAGGACATGAGTGGCAATAATAACAAAAGAGCCTAAAGTCAATTAGGACTCTTAGAACAGTTCACGATTCTAGGAGCGAGAGAGAGTTTTCAGGAATTAAATGGATAATAGATGTGGATCATTGAGCTGAATAAGGGGACTTTTCTATTTTAAAACAGAGTGAAAGATGGGATGGATAAAAGTCTCGAGGAGACTTATTAAATGTAACACTGCCACATATGTATTTTGTAGTGAGCTTTAGGGCTTTAGTTGAGTGATTCAAGGAAAGGATGTGGATCCTTCACAGTGACCCGATCCAATGTTTCCATATAAATATATGTAAGCCTATGGGAAGAGAGGGAAGAGAGGCCATTGATACTGAAAATTTATGCCTGTGTGAGACAGAGAAGTCTCGAATGTAATCTTTGTTTTTACATACATACATATATATATATATACAATGTTTATTTCCTCTCTGTGTCAGTATGCTTAAGAAGTATTTCATGTATGAATTACTTGTGAATTCGTAGGCTTTGCAACAGGTTGTAGGTAGAATTTTGAAGGATGCAAAGGAACGAAGTTGATTCAGAGGAATCGTAGAAGGATCCTTGAATCAAATTGAGGAAAAGAGTGGAGGACTGTGAGAGAAGGAACACAGAGGAGGCTGTGTGGATTCCTGTTGAAGAATCAAGGAATCAAGAGGAGAATTGGTTTACTATACCAGTGGAGAAATTGAGTACTATTCGAACAAAACAACAAAGGGAAATTGGGCCAAAACAGAACCCAAGTGGAAGCAGAAGGCAAAGTTGAAGAGCTTTGCAAGGATAGAGATCAAAGGAGAGTGAGGAGTTTAAGCTCAGAAGGAAGAGTGAGTTGCGAATGGACAGAAGGCCAAAACCTTTGAAGAAGCCAAACCACAGAAGAACTGATGACTTAGCGTAAAAACTAAGTAAAGGGACAAACAAAGAAGCTTGAAGTGTTAGCGCTCAACAACCGTTGGATCTGGTGATCATTGGCTATGATTGAAATCACAATCGCATTTCGGAGGTACCAAGAAATGGCGACAACTGAAATAGAAAAATCTGATGAGCGATGTGGAGATATCGCCGATAGACCGATCGATGATTACGAAATAGGAGGTTTAGAGCGGAAGAAGCCAGGCACGGTTGGAAAAGAGATATTCGATAACGATAATCAGAGTATCAAAGCTCGGATCTATTAGAGTTTGGAGGAGTGGAAGCATGGAGTGATTAGAAACCAGACCCGACAATAATCATAGTCATGGGTCTATAATATTTGAAGTCCGTGTATGCGGTTTGGAGTGGAGTTTCCTTTGTATTTTCCATTTCCAATGTTTTTCGAAAGGAATGAAGGATGTGTTATTAAGCACTCCCAATGAATTTTGAGCTGAATGTGCGATCGCCCCATCGGAGTTGGAGGGAGACAAAGGCCTATATGTGTTAATGACCAAAGGAGGAGCGAAACCCGATTTGCAATAAAAGCAAATCTCGGTAAGTGTGCAGAGGCCATATAAAGGAACAAAGGTATGTTATGCGTGTTAATCCTTTTATAAAGGATTAAGTGCTGATAGTGAAGTGCGATAGTGTTATTCCATTTCTCATGGAATAAAACCCCGTCGATAGTGTATTTACATTAATGCATTCCTTTGAGTAAAGCAACGATAATGTATTATGTGATCCCTATGGAAATAAGTTCTGATAGGTGGTTTACGGCGGGGTGATTGAGTTTCTATTTAAAGGAAATACTGAAAAGGGCCTTAACCATTTTATGTATGAAGATTTGGCTCCATTGTAGAGTTAATTACTTGGGATAGTTGTGTTCATGCATTGTTATGCATACTATGGGTATGTGTGGGTTTTTAACCTGCACCATTAATGGTATCAGAGTAGAAGTTTGTAATTAGAGCATATCTGTAACCAGAGAAGAATTGAAATCAGAGAGAGGGAAGATTTCCTATGAAAGGGAGTTTGCACACAGGAAAAGGTAATGTGCTGAATGATAACGACTATAGTGGGAGATTGTAGCAGTTCCAACAGAGGCTTGGAATAGAAGGAGCAAAGGATTCCTTGAAGGAAAGAGAAATCAAGATTGCTTAACATAAGTTTAGAAGGAAAGAGGACTTAGAAACAAGACAGAGGACAATCCATTCAAAGCATGAGAAGAATGGGTGAAACAAGATCATGCCGAGATCTTGAAGGTGAGGTAAAATGTTATGTTTTTATACTAATACACAGGTGACAACAAGACAAGCTGTGGGAGGAGAACATATGTGTTCTTGAAGACAGAGTAAGGAGAATACTCTGATATAAAAGTGGCAATTAACCTGAAGAATCCAACAAGAGATTGGAAAAAGAGGACAACTTAAGTGTTCTCAAGAGGAAGTGAGAGATTGTAGAAGCCTAGAAGGAGCAAAGGTGTTGCTCAAGAGGAGGTTCCAGATAGGGAATCGTACTTACCAAAAGACTGAGTGAGGAGAGCTTAGTGAGGTAAGATTATAATGAGGAGGACTAGCTATTGCAGAGGCTTGTTGTAGAGGAGCTCATGAAGATAGAGGAGAAGAAGATGACTACTGATAGTCATAGCAGAGGTTTAGAGAGAAGCCACATCAGAAGATATGAGAAGAAGGATGCCAAGGCAAATGGTAAGAGGATGAGTCAAGAAGAAATTGACAAGGAATTTGCAGAGTTAAAAGAACAACTCAATGCATTAAGGATAATTCTTGAGGAAAGCCAGAGACTAGGTTGGGTCTTGAGGAAAAAGTCAGTGAAGTGGCATGAAATACAGAGAAGGCCACATCAAATGCAAGTAAAGTGGTTGAAGGAAAAACTCAAGGAAGTTGAGTTATAAATAAAAGAATCCATTTGTGAACCAGAACAAGGAGAAATTTTAGGAGAAAGTGAAGATAAAGACTTGAAGACTGAAACTTCAAGTGAGGCCAAAGGGTCACATGGGTTTAAAACTGACAATTTGTGTATGTATGCAGGTGAAACATGTAAAGAAGGACAATTGGCTGATATTGTCATAAAGGAGGAAGAAGGCAATTAGAATCTAAAATCTGTTTTGGAAGAGGATGAGATAGATAGGTCTCATATGCAGTTGGGGAAAGATGTCAAGCAACCAAGTAAAGGGCTTGAGGAGATTGAAGGAGAGACTATAAAAGAAATTTTGAATTATATGAAGGATTTAGAACAACAAGGAGATATGATGGCTGAACCATCAAGTGGGACCATAGGGTCTTATGTTTTTAAAACTGATAGTTTGTATATGATGGTAGATATTGTAGGAGAAAGGCAACCTTTTGAAGATATCTTCAGAGGAGATGAAGATATAGAAGTAAAAAGTGACAAAGAAAACTTTTCAGAAGAGGAGGAATTTCACTGCATACAAAACAAAAGGTCTATGGATGAGTCTATAGAAGCTGTCATGGAGATGAGGAATCAGAATCTTATTCTAATGAAGAATGAAGGAACACTGTCTTAGAAAGGTAATCAAATGAGTTTGATTGATGTTATTGATAAAAATCAAATGCAGGAGAATGATAATGCAAATGATGAGACAAGGATAGTTCTTGGAGAATGTAAATAGCAAGAGACTGAAGGCAAGCTTGGAGAAGAGACTATGTTAGCTAAAAACATAGTAAAGGATCATTAGTTCACCATGATGATAGGCATAATGGGAATAGCCATGGAAGCTGTTGAGACAGGCAAGGGAAAAGAAGGACAACTACTGAAAGATGTTAAGAAAGAAGAATTCTATGAAAAAGACTTAACAAAGGGGGAAAGAACATTAACAAAAAGATGTTTTGCAAAGGATGAGCAATCTGCTAAAATTGTCAGAAGCATGGAGAAGTATCTTTTAGAAGATAAAAACTCTGAAGTAAAGGAGGATGAATAATGTCTCTTAAATGAGATAAACAATGATTTATTTCAGTAGAAGGAACCTAACAATGCATGGATGTGTGAAGATGTGACAACACAGGAACAAGTTCTTGTGGAAGAAGGAGATGAAGTTCAATTTGAACAAATGATATGTGAAGCAACAGTTGAAACTGTTGAACCTTATGATTCCCAAACTAATAATCTGTGTGTATATGCATGAAACATAAGTGATGATGAAATACTAGCAAAGTGTCACAAAGAAATTGCATTGCTGGAGAATTCAGAGTATGAAAGTATGATTGCAGAAAAAAGAGTTCACTACAATGGACAAAAGCAGAGAGATATCATTGAAGAAGATGGTATGAAAGAGAGACTAATGGAAAATCTCATGAATTTGGTTGAGAGTTCAAATCAACATACTGATGTGCTGACAGAGGAGGAAAAAATAGTGCATCAAACTGAATTGTTGCCAAAGGAAAACAAGGCACAAAAGTTTTGTGTTTTTAATTCTAACAAGTGTGTTGTGAATGCAGGTTTTGTTGCAGATGCCGAAGGAGATTTGGCATAGATGAACAACCAAATAAAGGTGAAAGAAGAGAATTATATGGAAGAACTCAATCCATGGAATAGAGAAATTAATTTGCTGGAGAAAGTGCTGAACAGTCATGATTCAATCATGAAAGAGGGTAAGGATGATAGGGAGGCGGCAAGAAAAATAGAAGTCAACAAAGCATCCAAGGCAAAAGTTGAAGTAAGTAAATAAAACCAATAACAGATTGAAGAACTAGTGGACAAAAACAACCTGAAACAAAAAGAAAGAGGCAAAAATACAAAGCAGAAAATGAACTAGTTTAAAGATATGCTGGAAACAGAGATTGAAGAAATGTGGGAGCTAATGATGAAGCAGTTCAAATGAAGGAAAATGGTAGCAATAAGAAGCGAGATCAATCAGAACTTGAACCTGATTTATAAGAAGAAGAAAATGGAGCAAAAGACAACAAAAGTGCAACAACAACAAGGGAACAAAGCATGTGGATAGATACAGAACAAAGTGTGGGATCCAGGAATACAAAGATCAGAAGGCACATGATCAGGAGATCGTGAATATTTTCTACTTTGGGAGTCTGATGCAAGAGCATTCAGCCCAAGGAAAATCATTGCAATTAAGTAGAAATAGAGGGGTCATGTATTTTTAGGAAATAGTTTTCCTAAGTCTCAAATTAATGTAATATCTAGGCCTTTAATTGATTTAATTAGATATGTGAGAGGAAATTGTAAGTAACCTCAAACAAATGAGGACATGAGTGGCAATAATAACAAAAGAGCCTAAAGTCAATTAGGACGCTTAAGATAGTTCATGATTCCAGGATCGAGAGAGAGTTTTTAGGCATTAAATGGAGAATAGATGTGGACCATTGAGCTGAATAAGGAGACTTTTCTATTTTAAAACAAAGTGAAAGATGGGATGGATAAAAGTTTCGAGGAGACTTATTAAATGTAATACTGCCACATATGTATTCTGTAGCAAGCTTTAGGGCTTTAGTTGAGTGATTCAAGGAAAGGATGTGATTGGATCCTTCACAGTGATCCGATCCAATGTTTCCATATAAATATATGTAAGCCTACGGGTGGAGAGGGAAGAGAGGCCACTGATAGTGAAAATTCAGGCCTGCTTGAGACAGAGAAGTCTCAAATGTAATCTTTGTTTTTACATATTTATACAGAGTTTATTTCCTGCCTATGTCAGTATGCTTAAGAAGTATTTCATGTATGAATTGCTTGTGAATTTGTAGGCTCTGCAACAGGTTGTAGGCAGAATGCCGAAGGATGCAGAGGAACAAAGTTAATTGCGAGGAATCGTAGAAGGATCCTTGAATCAAATTGAGGAAAAGAGTGGAGGACTCTGAGAGAAGGAACACAAAAGAGGCTTTGTGGATTCCTATTGAAGAATCGAGGAATCAAGACGAGAATTGGTTTGCTATACCAGTGGAGAAATTGAGTACTATTTGAATAAAACATAGAAGGGAAATTGGGCCAAAACAGAACCCAAGTGGAAGTAGAAGGTGGAGTTGAAGAGCTCTGCAAGGGAAGAGATCAAAGGAGAGTGAGGAGTTTAAGCTCATAAGGAAGAGCGAGCTGAGAATGGGTAGAAGGCCAAAACCTTTAAAGAAGCCAAACAATGGAAGAACTAATGACTTAGCGTAAAAACTAAGCAAAGGGACAAACAAATAAGCATGAAGTGTTAGTGCTCAATAGTCATTGGATCTGGGTGATCAACGACTACGATTGAAATCGCAATCGCATTTCGGAGGTATCAAGAAATGGCAACAACTGAAATAGCAAACTTTGATGAGTGATGTGGCGATATTGCTGATAGACTGATCGAAGATTACGCAATCAGAGGTTTAGAGCGGAAGAAGCCAAACACGGTTGGAGAAGCAATATCTGATAGCGATAATTGGAGTATCGGAGCTCGAACCTTTCGGAGTTCGAAGGAGCGGAAGCGTGGAGTGATTAGAAACCGGACCTGATGATAATCATAGTCGCAGGTCTATAATATTTGAAGTCCGTGTATGTGGTTCAGAGCAGAGTTTCCTTTGTATTTTCCGTTTCCAATGTTTTCCAAAAGGAATGAAGGACGAGTTATTAAGCACTCCCGATAAATTTTGAGACGACTATGCGATCACACATTGGAGTCAGAGGGAAACAAAGGCCTTTATGTGTTAATGATCCGAGGAGGAGCGAAACTCGATTTGTGATAAAAGAAAATCTCGGTAAGTGTGCAGAGGCCGTATAAACGTCCAAAGGTATGTTATGAGTGTTAACCCTTTTATAAAGGATTAATTGCTGATAGTGAAGTACGATAGTGTTATTCCATTTCTCATGGAATAAAACCCCGCCAATAGTGTATTTGTGTTAACGCATTCCTTTGAGAAAAGCGTCAATAATGTATTATGTGATCCCTATGGAAATAAGTTCTGATAGGTGGTTTACATCGGGGTGATTGAGTTTCGATTTAAAGGAACTGTTGAAAAGGGCCTTAACCATTTTATATATGAAGATTTGACTCCATTGTAGAGTTAATTACCTGGGATAGTTGTGTTCATGCATTGTTATGCATACTGTGGGTATGTGTTGGCTTTTAACCTGCACCAATTAATAACATACTTGATGTGTCAATTATCTAGGAGGTTGAGCTATTTAAATAATGTGTGTTTAGATAATATAAGCTTGTGTTGTCGCTGCGACAAAGACCCTCCAAATTTTTTTCCTAACTGAATTTTGGAGCCTACTTGAACTATTAATCCAAGCTATTAAGTGTCATCACATTGTTTGATTTGTAATTCTTATGTTTTTTCTAAGTGTCCCATCCTCCTAAGTCAATGTTTTCTAAGTGTCGTCACCTACCCTTTAGAAGCGCTTGTGTTACATTTTCCAAGGTTAGGTGAAGTCATAGGTTTTATTGACTTAGAAATTAACCTTTTTCTCCATGCAACACACACAAAAGCACACAACGAAAACAAAAGCAATAAAAGAAACTTTTAAAGAAAAAACACACTTCAAGATGACGAAGAGTTTCTCTTGTGTTGAGCGCATTCCTTTGGGTTGAACAACTGTGCCCTCCTTGGAGCACACTCCTTCATGCTCATCCAGTGCATCCTCCTTGAGTGCATTCCTTCGACCTGAAGACATGCACCCTTCTAGAACTCATGCATGTGATTTATTTTTGCATGTGGGCACACTCCTAGAATATTGGAGCCCACTTCACTTCTATTAACTATCTTATTCACTCGTCGAAAAGTGGTGAGCATGCAAGAGATAGATTTGCATGTAATATCTTTTAAATAAACCTAGTTAATCATTATTTCTCATAATCATTCTCATCTGGGTTGGGTGAAAATATTTGGATCAAGAAACTCTTCGTCGATATTCATTCCAAGTAAGTTTTGCATGTTAATTCTATTGGTTTCCTTTCATGTTTTTACTATTGATCTTGATGATTTTTCTTTTCTTTATAGTTTATTTACTAGAGTTTTAGTTCATTCTTACCTCTACAAGTTTTAATTTGATGTCACAAGCTGTGACTCTTCATATTCCCTAACTCTTCACATTCTAATCATGATTGCAACAACACCCATAAAAATGTGTAGATAGTTACTCTCCACATTTCTATTATTCAATCTTGCTGATGGACCTGTCCTTGAGCCATTCTATGACATAGTGCACTTCTGTACACTGAAGCCCAACTAGCTCAGAAAACTATGCCCATAAATGACAGGTTTTCCTCAAGAACACACTCCTTCATCACGAAGAACTACACCCTCCTTGAGAACAAGAGCACACCTCGAAGGCTTGAATGTTTTCCCTTCATCTCTTCAACATATGCTAGTACACCCTCCTTTTCCTCTTGAGTAGATGAGTGCACCTTGAAGGCCTAAATGACTGAAGCTTGAACCCTTCGTCCCTTTAGATTGCACCCTTATTTCCTCTTAGTCTCCTTGAGCACATGATCCCACCTTGAAGGCCCGAATGAACTTCCTTCATGCTTCGTCAGTGTTCCCTACACACTTGATGTTTTCTCTCTCTTTCTTGAGCGCATGAGCACACCTCAAAGCCTCAATTGACCCTTGAAATTCCTTCATGCTTTGAAAGTGCACCCTCCTTATTTGTATGAAAATTTCTTTCCCATGTAAGTAACTATGTGCCTTCATTGATAGGCTAAAATTCCTAGTTACATTTGTTGGCTCTTGGAATATGATTTTCTAAGTTATTGCTTGCTAAAAATAGGATATTTTATAAATCTAATCCTTGTCACCATGAGTGTTCCTCTACACAAAGGTGTTCGAGATGCAAGTATTGTTATTCTTTCATCATCTGTTGGAACCATGCCTCCCGCCACACATCATGTGGACTCCAAAGAAGCTTCAGAGGAAAGCACTAAGGAAGAAATAGAAGTTACAAAGCCTACCATTCCCATCTATGCAAATACATAATGATTCATAGAAAAGTCTATTGAGGTCACATGGAATGACATCAAAGATACATTCATGCTGAAAAAATTCACTAAAAACATAAAAGATTTGTAGCATACATCAATATCAAGTGGTCCAAGATACACAGGATCACATGCACGTTCCCATTCATCCCTTGTGCAGAATTGATTGAGTGGATTCTTACACACATGGATGATTTTGATCTAGTGCTTCATAGTGAAAGTGGTGGTCAACTTGCCACCTATTAATGAGAAGACATGAAAACTAACTATAATATAATTAAGCTCAAAAACCATGCCAATAACAACTTTTACACTAGATGGGCTGATCTCAACACGAGTGACATCATTAAATATTAGTTTTGAGAGTCTACTAAGTTCTGACACTGCCCATCTGCAGTTGACCCAACCAAAATTCTCAAGGATGTATATAAGTACCTCAGCTACATGGGCATAAGAAAACTAAAGTGTTTGAAGTAAAATGGATATATATTCTCCACATGGTAGTTACGCGTGGTAATATCTTCAATTGGGCAGATATATTTTATTTTGAGTTACAACAACGTGTGGTGTAGGAAAAAGCCTCTTTGAGGACAAACTAGGTACCAAAATTCTATATGTCTGCATTTATGTTTGATGGAATCCATGCACAATATTCTTTCCCAAGAATGTATTGAAAATGTGCCCCACAGAATAAGTTTCCAGTCTATTTCCACTGCATCCCAATGTTGTCAGAATCAAGATTTAGAGAGGCATACGATAGATTGGCATAGGATTTGTTCGCAGTCATATTCCATATGATATGTGATATCGATCCTCCTTGCATGAACAATCAGGTGAAGGAGTCACTACATGATAGCATGGATTAAGTTTGCTACACTTGAGGGTAATGTTGATGGTGCTAGAAATCCATGAACCAAGGGGGTCTCCCCGATGTGAAGTCCCAATTGGACCTCACACGATTTGGAGTAAGACCCCCATCTGGAGTATTGGCCTCACTAACATGTATCCTTGTGGATTTTCCTTGGTTACAAAGTTCAGCCGAAGAGAATAATACACATGTATTTTCAAATCAACAAGTGAGTATTCCTTGTGAAATGTTCAACTACAGAAAATATCAAGGTCCTTATACTGAAATGTAAGAGAAAAGTGGGCCATTTAAAGACAAGTAATAATACTAATCTATAAAGGCACACGAGTATATACATACAAATGAATTTTTGATCAACCAATGAAATAGTTCACAAGGAAGTAACAATTGTTAGAGCAAATAAAACACACCTTCAACAAGATAAGAACCAAAGCCATTGAAATAGTTCAATTTCCTTGGTACATATGAAAACAACATACATCGTAAAAATTCAAAGAATAGTCCTACAATATTCACGACATATGCATGAAAGCGTGCTAGCTCAATGAGCTTCTGAATTAAGTAAAAGTTCCAAGTTACATCAAAACAATGAACAACACTAACCCCAATAGTGGAGCATTAGAGCAGTCACTCGCTACTCCAAAAACAACTATCTTCCTCTCCAATGCATGGTAGGAGGAGCCAAGGTGAAAATTCCTTTTGCTTGTACAATGAGGGTGCATATATAACAAATGGGGTGATCCTTCACCTCCCTTGTGACTCTTGGACCACCATCCGAACTCTTTGACTTCTTTATGACTTTTAAACTCTTACATGACTCTTCATTTTCTCGACATGACTCTTGGAATTCCATTTTGCAATACATTTGCCAATATTGAATTTAAATAATCCAAAAAATGATGTGGCACATGATGACTCATGACATGACATGAAACTCTTGACATGGCAATGTCAAGCCACTCTTTCATGCTGCATTTTTTGATAGAAGATGTATCCAAAACTTCATATTCATAAGAGACATGATTTTCTCTTTACATCAATCCTACAAAGGGTTGCGAGTCAATATGGAGTCTTCATGCAGTCTCGATGTTTGATCTTTTGTTATATTTTGGTTTTTCTTCATCTTCTTGCTTGATGGCCATCTTATCTCTTCAACTCCATAGGTGTCTTCCAACATGGTATCCTTCTCCTTTTCCTCCATCATCATACTGTCATGATAAGATAGATTACTTGCAACTGAAATCCATTCATGACAAGATGCCATTAGCCTAAAAACCTCTAATCTAACATGCTTCATGAAATCACTTGTTAGGGCTGGGATCAAGTGTTTGATTGAGTGATTGACTCAGGGATTATGTAATTCTAGAGGCTAAGGCCTGAGATTGAGGCTAGAGACTATGCAATGTGATGCTTAGGATGGTCAGGGTCAAAATATTTCACAATTGAGGGGTTCGAGAGCTCAGAGTTGGGGCTTGAGGCTTGAGGTTTCCCAATGCATAGTTCTGGAGGGACAAAATCTAAGGGATTGCACAATTGTGCAGTTCAAGAGCTTAGGTTTGAGGCTTGATGCTTGAGATTACGTAATGCACAGTTCTGGAAGCAGGGCTAAGTGACTGCACATTTGAGGAGCTCAGGATGTCAAGCTTAAGGAGAAGATGTCCCTGTATTCTTCCCTATTATTACCAAGTGGTATGGGGGGTGGAAACAATTCTTTAGAGCCCCTCTTGGTGGGGGTTTGGGGGTAGTACCCCCAAAAAGAATTTTTTGGAAAAAAATCCCTTGGAAAATATTGTAGTTCCATAGAGTCAATTTGGACCATTTATCATTAGGTCACAAATCTGATGATAGATGCTATGTTAGGGTTTGCCCCTAGAAGGAAACCCTCTTTTCTATGGGGACTTGTATTACAATTGTGTATTATTGAGAGAACATTGTAATTGAGAGAGAGAAGACTAAGAGATAGAGAAGATGAGGTTGTAGTCGATATGCATGTTGTATCCCTTCATTTTGTTGGATGGAATAAAAGAAAGGATTGACCATTTCTCTGTAGATGTAGCCTAAATTGGGTGAACCACATATATCGTTGTCTTCTTTATATTGTTTCATTCTATGTTTTACATCCTCATTCATTTTGATTTTATTGGTCTATGATTTTATTCCTAATAGGTAGTAGGATGGACTAACTACTAATGCTTTATTTCCAATGAATCAGGTGGCTCCAGACACATGCAGGAGTTTAGGAGGACTCAGGAAGGGTTAAAAATAAAAGTGCTTGGATTATGCTCAAACTAGGTTCATGTTAAATATCTCGTCATCGTGATCGTGGTGGTGTAAACACTTTGTCAATCCGAATCTGGATGAGGAAGATAGAGGTGGTCAAAGTTTTGGATGACTTTTGTTGTTTGGCCAGGCTTAAGGAGGCCGCAATTTGGACAAAACCCGTCCAACAGATTCCGACCAACCTGGGACAGATTCCGGGTGAATTTGTGGCCTGTTTAATTTGACTCCTTCGGTCAAATTTTGAAATTTTTGAAAAGGCTTTATGATTATTAAAAATTATATATATATATTATATATATATAAAGGAGGTGGTGGGCCACCACCCACACCTCTCCATATGTATACAATACATATCAAATTGTGAGGCTGGCGGAGATTGAAGCCACCTGACCCATGGTGGGGGTTGGCCCCATGAAAAGTACCAACCATTAATACATGAACCAACATACCCCATTAAATGTGCCAACAAACTTAATGCGCACCATTTAAATCACAACCGCACCCAAAAATAAAGAATTAATATGGAGGGAGGTTATGGGGGAGGGCCAAATATGACTTTTCAAAAAAAACTATAATATATTAAAATGAGAGGGGCGTGGTTTGACCACTCGACCCCTCCTCAACTAATTTTCCCTTATACCAATCCACCCAAACAAACTTCATTGTAATATTTGCCCGAGGGAATTTATATAAACCTCATTTGCATAGTGCGCCCAGGGAGAAGGATGGAGGAACAAGGAGCAGGCATGGAAATCAAGATGACATTATTTTTTTTAATTAATTTATTGCAGGTGGAACCATGATTGAGGAAAATTCTCAAGAGGTTAAAATTTTTGCAGTGTCCAAATTGGACAAATTTTATGTCAATCTTACACTTCTCAACAACACGAACCTAATGGTGCAGTCAATTTCCTGATCCGGGTAGCCGATTTGCAGAGGACTCGAAGGAGGGAATCTTTGGGGAATTTAGGGGGAATCTAAAAGATTCCTTGAGCCCTAGATTTTCATTTTCTCAGAAATCAGAAATTTGACAGTCAATTTTGCACTATTCGACGCCACAAATCTAATGGTGTATTCATATTTTCCATTTTCTCATTTCATTTTCGGCCACTTTTCTAAGTGGAGTGCAAATATCAACATTCGACGTGTGAGCAGTGATTCCATGAGATTCAACGCCATGAGATTGATGGTACATCCAACTTCAGCAGTTTGATATCCTTTTCTTCAGATGACCCCTGGATGTGAGGTATATGTAGTGCGTTCATGTATTTCTTTTGCTATGCATTGTGCTACACAGATCCCTATTTGATGTTTAATGAGGGTTCTTGTTTATTACTTGTTTTCATGATTCCTGCTTGATGTGATGCAAAATCATTTGTGGGATGTACTTGTTGTCATGATTCGTCATGTTTTTTTTGTTTGAGATCCCTTTGTTGTATGTTGATGGGATACTCATGTGTCGCCATTCATGTTTGCATTGAGATCCATTTTATGCCATGTTGGTGGGATATTTATTATCATCATGCATGAGTTTGTGTTATACTGATAGGATTCCTTTTGACTGAGAGTTCCTATAGCGGAATATCTCTTGGAGCCACTCCTGCGTGAGGGCATTTTTCCTTGCATGATAGCAACATCACATCTTATGTACATCATCACTATTGACAACACTTAATGAGCAGCCTACACCATCTTCACATCAGGGCCTAGAGACATAATCCCTCCTAGACGAACTCCATTATCAACGTCTTGTTATTTTATGTTGATGATGCTTGTCATGTTCCTTATTCTTTACAACATGCAGATGTATTCATTTATGTTATTTTAAAAATGCAATTTAACACATCACGAAAATAAAAGGTCTTGGAAGGGTCCCTTGTCACGCTCGGACCTGGATCATCCAAAGCAATTTCTACCATGAAATTCAATGACACTTTAGGTGTGATTTCTTGTGATATAGAAATTAATTTACTTTGAGAGAATAGGGAGATCCTTTGAGCTACTCATTCACCCATGAGAAACCAATTTTAAATGCACAGACAATAGGAAAAACCATAATAATGGAAGCGTACAACCCACAATGATGCATGTACAACCTCAAGGGACTAACACACAATACACTAACAATTGTGTATGGCCACTATATGACCTAATGGTTTCCCAATGATGTAAGTACGAGATTCTTATTGCTAATTATAAGGGAGTAAAAACTAGAAATTAGCAGAATAACTAGCACAATCAACTAATGACAACCATTGATCTCTACGTCGAAATTTAATGGACCATCTAAGCTAGTTTTCTATTGAGCTTCGATGCTTTGGTAAATTCATGGATTAAACTAGAATTAACTCTTACATAGAGTACATTGCTATTACATACGACATTACTTTAGTGTAATACTCACTAATTTAACTCATCGAAAGCAAGAGATCTATTTATTAGTGAGAATCAATATAACTATTAAGATTCTACAATTTTTTTAGATTAATCCATATGATAATGTTAAGAATGAGAGTGTTGAATAGTGTATTAGTTAAACTGTAGATAACCCTCCAATTCAATATAAAAGTAAACCAATTACTATAGTAAATTGTAAAATTATATCAAATTTTATTAATATAATAAAAGATTACAAATATAATATAGATAACAAAACAATCACAAAATAATTGATACAAAACAATCACAAATAATTGATAACAAAACAACCCAAAATAATTGAGAATCGTCATTTATAAGAAAACCAACTTTAATTAGTTACTGAGCCTCTTTCAACAATCTCTTAAACTCTTTAAGAATGAAAATATAAAAAGAAATAAAGATAACTAAAATAATGGGAAGGTTACCTTTCATTTAGCATTCTTCAATGTTTATTCTCTTATTAATAATATTTCTCTTTATCTTTTCTGGTAATGATTTACTTCTGCATTAAAATTGTGACCCCTTGTTATGAAAAAGATATATGAGAAAAATGCTACATTGGAAAAAGTAAAATTAAAAACATATCACTTTCACTTGTGTTTTTAAGATCACTCTTTAGCCTTGAATATGTATTCAGATTGGACATTAATCCTTGAATGAACGTGTGACTATCTAGAGCTTTTTAGCTCTTTTGCGGGACTCTGATTTTTTTTTTCTTTTCTTTTCATTATCATTGTTTTTAAGAAGTCAACTACAAAGATAATGGATTTTCTAGAGAACTTAAGAAGTCAATCAAATATAATGGATTTTCTAGAGGATTAACTCACATGTAGAGATGCAGAGGTCCATTGTATTTAAAAGGAGACAATTTTGCAAATGCAAGGGTTATCTCTAACATAGTGGAAGCTACTGTTCTTAAAATTCGTTTCTATCGATGGTGTTAAGTGTGAAGCCAAATTCATGAATCACATGTAGGATTCTAGATTTTTCTACACCGCCATTAGTTTCTAGATCTCAAGGATTCTAGATCTTTCTACACTGCCATTAGTTTCTAGATCAATCCAGATCTCCATCTAAATCACATACATGATTCTAGATCCTTCTTTAGCCTCTATAAATTTGTAATTTCTCTGGCCAAGGAATGCAAGCCAAGGCCCAAGCCTATTACGTAATGCTAAGTGATTTATGTTCTCTAGTGATTGTTTGATCTATTCCACTGTTTTTGATTGAGTAATGTTGTTGTTTCTCCATTTGTCTGTCTCTGAAATTATCCTTTGTTATTGCCATCTAAGTCTCTGTGTAAAAATCTACTGTGTGTTATATATGCTCTGGTCTAACAACTGGTATCAGAGCGAGGGTCGAATATCCACTATGCAAGCCACTTTATGCCATCGCCTTGCTCTGACAGCGTTCGTTAAAACATTGGCTGTTACCTCTAGAGCTGTTGAAGGATCTGTCCAGAAAATCAGAAATCCTTGCAAAGAAGAGAGTCCAGGAAAGGGATATGTCCAGGAAATAGCTGAGGAATGCTAGACAGTTGCTGCAAGAAAAACAAGATCGTGGATATATGTTGAAACGTTTTGCTAGAGTTTGAAACGTGGAGATCTGTACGTGTTGCTGGAGTTTGAAAAGTGGAGATCCGTGGAGTTTGGAGTTGAAACGTGGTGTTCATAAGTTTTTTTTTTACATCAAGCTTGCACGTATACATCAAGTTTCTTCTCAAACCAACATATGTATGTGTAAAATGTGAAAAGGTTAAAACATTATATATGTTTTTATATTTATTATGAAAATATATAATTATATGTTGGAATTTTGAAAAGTATATTTTTAAAAGGAGCAAGAATTTTGAAAAGGGTATTTTAAAAGGAGGAAGGTCATTATTACTAAATTTTAAAGAGTAATAATTAAAGTTTTATTTTTAAGTGGATTTTTTGTGTTTTGGGGTGCGAATTTGATGGAAAATGGAGACAACAGTTACAGATATGGAGAAGTTGAGTGGGGCTAATTTTGCTTTATGGAAATCACAGATGGAGGATATACTAATTTTAAAGGATCAGTGTTTGCCGATTGAGGGCACAACAAAGCAACCCTCATCGATGAAAAATGAAGAGTGGAATAAGCTAGATAGAAAGGCGATTGCAATAGTCCGCCAATATTTAGCAAAGAATGTTTATTTCAATGTGTCTGGAGAAAAGATGACAGAAGGATTATGGAAGAAGCTCCATGATCTATATGAGAAGAACATGACATCAAATAAAGTTTTCTTGATGAAGAAGCTTTATAATCTCAAAATGAAGGAGGGTGCTTCAGTTTTTAAGCACTTCAATGCATTAATATTATTACTAATCAACTTTCCTCTGTTAAAATCATTTTAGATGATGAAATTAGAGCCATATTGCTGATGTGTTCTATGCCAGATAGCTAGGAAAATTTAATTGTAGTTATGAGCACTTCAAAAACTGCAGGGACTCCGAAGTTTGATGATGTCAGCAGTAGTTTAATGAATGAGGAACTGCAACGCAAGTCAATTGCGGAAAACCACGGAGGATAAGCTCTAGCTCTAGTTGATCATGGCAGGGGAATGGATCGAGGCCAACAAGGGCGATCAAGATCAAGAGGCCGATCAAAATCAAGGAGAGGTAGAATCATCTGATTTCATTGTGGCAAACCCGGGCACATGAAGAAGGAATGTAAATTCTGGAAGAAAGGACAAAAGCATTAGAGACTGTCCAGTACAAATCACAAGTCATCCAGCACAAATGAAGGTGAGACTACTGCTATAGCCACAGATGGTGATGTATTGTTTACTGTTTCAGTAGAGGATGCATGTGTATATACATCTAGCAGTAGCTTTGATTGGATCCTTGACTCTGGGGCATCTCACCATGTAACCCCATGCAAAGATAGTTTTGTTTCATATAATCCTGGTGATTATGGTAGAGTGCATTTGGGGAATAATCATTTTCACAGTATTGTTGGAGTGGGAGATGTCTAGATCAAGATGAAAGATGGACAAGATATATTGTTGAAATAGGTCAAGCATGTACCAGAAATGCGCATGAGTTTAATCTCTATGGGATGACTACATGATGAAAGCTATTCAACAAGCTTTGGAAAAGGAGGCTGGAAAATTAGCAAAGGTGCATTGGTCATGGCCAAAGGACCCAAGACAGGAACATTATACACATTGAAGACACTGATAGAAAAATCAAATTTGGTTGTTGTCACAAAAGAAGGAAATTTAGCAGATCTGTGGCATAAGCATTTGGGTCACATGAGCGAGAAGGGCTTAAAAATCCTTGTTGGTAAAAATTTATTGCCAGGTTTGAAATCCTACAATCTTGATATTTGTGAGCACTGTATATATGTTAGATAAAGAAGGGTTTTATTCCTTAGAGGTGGCCATGACAGAAAGAAAAAAGTGTCAGAATTGGTACACTCAGATGTGTTTGGGCCTATTAAAATCAAATCATTAGGAGGAGCATCATATTTTGTAACATTTATAGAAGATGCATCCAGGAAGGTTTGGGAATATCCTATGAAAAATAAAAGTGAAGTGTTTGGAATATTTCAAAAATTCCATGTTGTTGTTGAAAGAGAGACTAACAAATTGTTGAAGTGTTTCAGAACAAATAATGGTGGAGAATATTGCTCAAATGCATTTAAGGAATATTGTAATAGGTTTGGCATAAAGCATGAGAAGACTGTGCCTGGTACTCCTCAATAGAATGGTGTCGTAGAAGGGATGAATCACACCATTATGGAAAAGGTGTGAAGTATGTTGTCCAATTTCGGTTTGGAGAAGAATTTTTGGGCTGAAGCAATCAGGACTTCTTGCTACCTCATAAATAGATCTCCAACTACAGCCTTGGATGGCGGAATCCCTGAAGAAGTTTGGACTGGTAAGAATTTGAATTATTCTCACTTGAAAATCTTTCGATGTGAAGCATTCGTACATATTCCCAAAGAAAATAGAACTAAGCTAGATGATAAATCTATGAAATGCATATTTTTGGGATATGCGGATGAAGATTTTGGTTATCGTCTATGGGATCCAGTCAAACATAAAATTATTAGAAGCAGGGATGTTATATTTAATGAGTTAGAAATGTTCAAGAGGATTGTAGATGAGTTGAAGGTCAGGAAGGTTATTGACAGGTTTGAAGAGCAGTAGGAAAACATACCACCAATACAAGAAAATGAACAGCAAATTTAGGAGCATGAAGAACAACAAGTGGAAAATGATGAACAAAAATAAGAAGGAACCTTGCAGGAACCTTTACAAGAGATTCAATCTGATAATGCACCACCACAGTTGGTGTGTAGATCTTCTAGGCCTCATAAGCCTTCACAAAGGTATCCTCCTTCAAACTATATTTTGTTGACTGATGAAGGTGAACCTAATTGTTTTCAAGAAGCTTGTAAAGTCGAGCATAGTAAAGAAAGGAAGAAAGCAATGGAAGAAGAATGAACTCTTTGCAGGAAAATAAAACTTGGGAGTGGTAAATCTCCTAAAAGGTAGAAAGGCTCTACAAAACAAATGGGTGTAGAGGATTAAGCATGAAGGTGACAAAAAGAAGGAGAGGTATAAAGCAAGGCTGGTGGTGAAAGTTTTTGCCCAAAAAGAAGGTATTGACTTCACTAAAATTTTCTCACCTGTTGTTAAAATGTCATCCATTATAGTCATTCTTGGTCTAGTTGCTGCTTTAGACCTAGGATGTGAACAATTAGATGTAAAAATTGCATTCCTTCATGGTGAATTGGAGGAAGAAATTTATATGGAGCAGCCAGAAGGATTCATAGTAAAAGGCAAAGAAGGCCTTGTTTGTAGGTTGAAGAAGAGTCTTTATGGGTTGAAACAGGCACTTCGACAATGGTACAAGAAATTTGATTCATTCATGTTGGAACATGGTTTTCAGAGGTTGGAAGCTGACCATTGTGTCTATATCAAGAGGTATGATCAAGGAAAGTATATCATATTATTGTTATGTGTGGATGACATGTTGATTGTTGGGCGTGATAAGAATAAGATAAATAGGTTGAAGAAATATTTGGGTAGAAAATTTGCAATGAAGGATTTGGGCATGCGGATTATGTGTGACAGGAAAAACAAAAGGTTGTGGCTATCACAAGAAAAATATATCAAGAAGATGCTTGATAGGTTTAATATGAAGGATGACAATCCAATTGGTACACTCCTTGCAGCCCACTTCAAGCTAAGTACTAAATTATGTCCTAGTGATGACAAGGAGAAAGAAGAGATGAGAAAGATTCCTTATGCTTCAACAGTTGGCAGTTTGATGTATGCCATGGTATGCACACGACCAAACATTGCATTTTTAGTGGGAGTAGTGAGTAGGTTCCTTGCCAATCCAGGCAAACAACATTGGCAAGCAGTAAAATGGATTTTGAGGTATCTCAAGGGTACTAGTCATTATTGTTTATGTTTTGGTCATGATGAGACGGTGCTTGAAGGATTTACAGATGCGAATATGGCTGGAGATATGGATACCAGAAAGTCCACTACAGATTATTTGTATACATTTGCAGGTGCAGTAGTATCTTGGGTGTCAAGGCTACAAAGAATAGTAGCCCTCTCTACAATAAAAGCAGAGTACATAGTTGCAACAAAAGCTTGTAAAGAGATGTTGTGGATGCAGTGATTCCTAGTTGAGACAAGAATAAAGCAGGACAAGTATGTGTTATATGATAGTTAGAGTGCTATTCACTTGGTGAAAAACCTAGCATTTCATTCAAAAACCAAACACATTGACTTAAGGTACCATTGGATTCGACATGTGTTGGAGGAAGAACAATTATCCTTGGAAAAGATCCATACAAAAACCTGCTGATATGCTCAATAAGATTCTACCATGAAATAAACATGAGTTATGTAGAGGCATGGGAGGACTCGGTGTGATTTGATGACTCTTATTTTGCTTCAAGTGGGGGAATGTTAAGTGTGAAGCCAAATTCATAAATCACATGCAAGATTCTAGATTCTTTTGCATCGCCATTAGTTTTAGATCTCTAGGATTCTCGATCTCTCTACACTGCCATTAGTTTCTAGATCATTCCAGATCTCCATCTCAATCACATACAGGATTCTAGATCCTTATTCAACCTCTATAAATTTGTAATTTCTCTGGCCAAGGAATGCAAGCCAAGGCCCAAGCGTGTTATGTAATGCTAAGTGATTTCTGTTCTCCAGTGATTGTTTTATCTATTCCACTATTTCTGACTGAGTAATCTTGTTGTTTCTCCATTTGTCTATCTCTGAAATTATTCTTTGCTATTGTCGTCTAAGTCTCTGTGTAAAAATCTGCTGTGTGTTATACATGCTCTGGTCTAACAGATGGCAAATAGTTTCAATTTAAGGGGCTTGGAAATATATTTATTGCATATCCATCATAGACACATCAATAACTATTGTTTCAATTTGGGGCTTGCCAATATATTCATTGTGTATCTATCATAGGCGCATCATTAAATAATTCATTCATAATAGGGTCTAGAGAGGCACCGTGAGCATGGCCGAGTGCATATCCACACTTAGCCTAAAACCAGGAAACATAAGTGGCATGGATTTGTATTGGCCAAATAAGCCAACTGGTTGTAGCCCATAGACATGGAAAATTTAGGGGCAAATGTTCTCCCTTTGGCAAAATTAAAGGGTTTTAAATTTTGAGTGGGCGAATATTTTGTATCATAGTACACTTTTACAAATCACCTCAAATAGGCCACCTTATTTTAAGGGAGAGGGTAAAAAATGTAAATTTAGCCCTTGAAATTAGGAGTTACAACCTTCCATTCGCCCTAATTTTCAAGAATAAGTTTTATTTAAGTGAACCCTATGGGCCAAATACCATATTTATAAAAAATGTATGGTAAATTAATAAAAATATAAATAAATGAGAGGTTGGTAAATAAATAAAACATTTTTTTATATTTACTCCTTAAGTCACCTTATATACTTGCAAGGGTGTAAACAAATAAAAATATAAGTAAAGTGGAGGTATGGTAAATAAATAAAACGTCTTTTTATACTTACTCAAAAGGTATGGTAAATAAATAAAAATATAAATAAACTAGACGCATGGTAAATAAATAAAACCT
>APFE031285217.1:0-16113 GCA_000404065.3 Pinus taeda | reverse complement strand
TTCTATTTAAGGAATGATAAGGAGGATGGAAGGGGTCTTGTTCCATCATTCGGAGGTTCTGTCTTCACTCTCTTGGGAGAGTATTGAGACTTAGGAATACTGGCAGTAGTCGTTGATTGAGGGCTCGGGGGTGGCCAGTGGTAGCAGAATCCTGCACAATTAAGCCTAAGGTTGGGAGGAGAGTCGTCCCCAAAACCATGCTCCAGTAAGCCTACTTCATGCACAGGTAAGCTCAAGTAAGCACTCTTCATTGTTTAAATTTAATGTTAATAAGTTAATTAGATGTTGATTTTGCGCTGTTACAGGCTTGCATAGCATAATTCCACATGGAGGCTTTGATCACTCTAAGCTTGTTCACCATTTTAGACTCTTCTAAAGTTAGACTCTTTTAAAGTTGGAAGAATTGCAATAGAGCCAAGCAAGCATGTTCATCTTATATGTATGGATATTGAAAAACAAGGTTATTTAGAAAACACAACGATTAATATTGGTATTTAAACTCCTGCAATTATGGCTCTTTAATATGAAACAAAAAAGAAAAGAAAATAAAAGTTGAACTCATTTCCTAGATTATTACAATATTATCGAGCAAGTTTCTTTGGTGGTGCAACTCAAGAAAAGAGATATAAGGTTGGTGGTCTTCTCAAACTAGCAGGAAACAAGTCTTACCAATATAGAATTAGTATTAGAAAAAAGTACAAATTCAAAAGTCTAAATGATTGCTTGTTAGGCATTTATGTATCTTGCCAACTTAAAAAAAGAAAAAGAAAAGAAGAAGATGTTTTCAAATTCTTAGTGATTCCAAATGTACGATAGATTGGTTCACATGTACAACTTAGTTTGAGGTCTTCAATTTGGATTGTCCTACCAATATAGAATTAGTATTAAAAAAAAGTACAAATTCAAAAGTCTAAATGATTGCTTGCTAGGCATTTATGTATCTTGCCAATTTAAAAAAAAAATTAAGATGTTTTCAAATTCTTAGTGATTCCAAATGTATGATAGATTAGTTCACAGGTATAGAGGTCTTCAATTTGGAGTACTGTAAATCAAGGATTCTAGAGATGAAGGAAAGTTACAAGATTATTAGTTTTCATCATATTCATTGCAAATTGAACACAACGTTGGACTCTTCATCTAAAAGGGCATTGTACTTGGTCACAGGTTATCTATTTTATGAATACTTTTATAGCACAAGATTATTAGTTTTCATCATATTCATTGCAAATTGAACACAACGTTGGACTCTTCATCTAAAAGGGCATTGTACTTGGTCACAGGTTATCTATTTTATGAAAACTTTTATAGCAATGTTTTTTAAAATGCAAGCACAATTGCTCTTTTTTAAGCCATAGTCGATTTGGTGTTCTATTGTCTTTTTGAAAGTGTTGATGGACATAAGAAATCCCCATTCTTGTTCTTGGCAAACACTTAGTCATCTACAATTTTGGTTGTAGCTCTTTTTGGGTTACTTGCTTATTAGTTTAGACCATTAAGGCTTGGTAGTTTTTGTCTATTTGCTGGACTGTTTTAGCTTTCTTTTTTAGTTTGGGTTGTGTATTACTATTAATGCTTGTGGATAGTTACATGTAAGTCTTATGCTTATGAAGCTAAACTGAATATGTATGTGCTTTATTTGATTCTATGTAAATAACAATGAAGTCAATAACACAAATATATGTTTATGGGCCTACATTTTTTATGTGATAAGCTAATTGCATGAAAAAGTGATTGTAGTTCTTTTTGGGTCACTTGATTATTAGTTTGGACCATTTAGGCTAAATTGTTTTTGTATATTTCCTAAACAATTTTGGCTTAGTTTAGACCATTAAGGTTTGCCAGTTTTTGTATATTTCTTAGAAAGTTTTAACTTGCTTTTTGAGCTTGGGTTGTGTATTACTATTAATACTGTCATTCTCTGGATAGTTACATATAAGTTTTATGCTTCTAAAAGTAAATTGAATATAAATGTACTTTATTTGATTCTATGTGAATAACAATGAAGCCAATAACACAAATATCTTTATGAGCCTACATGATATGCTAATTGCATGAATGAGTGATGCTGCAAAAATTCAATACCGTATTTAATGTCAAATATAGATTAACAGAGTCCATTTTGAGATGAGAGTTTTTGGAAATTACATATATAATTTGTATCATGGTTGATATTTGGTGAATTTAAGAAAAAATTTGAGGTTCGGTGAATTTTAGAGAATTTCATAGTGATTAATCAAATTTATAATTCAAAATAATTATATTTCACAACTCAGACTTATAATATCTTCTATATAATGAAATAAATATTGAAGTACAAAATAAAGATTAAACTAAAAACAAACTGCGTGCTAATTAACCATCTTACCATCTAACAATGTAACTTGATATTTGTACATAATATTAGGAGTAGGTTGTAGTGCGACTTTTTGGAGATTATGATCATTCGAAAAGTGCACTATTCCCGCACCAAGTTCACATTGTCAATCAATCTGCTACCATTAACGAACCACTATCTAGTTCACATTGTCAGTCAATCTGCTACCATTAACGAACCACTATCTGTTACCATCCGTCGCCTGCTCCATTACCGTCCCGTTGCATGCATTAACTCATCGATGCTCCTAACTCATTGCCGCACCTTTAACTCACCAACTTCAAGCTGCGCTCAGTACTGACTCCACCGGAATGCCCTGTAGCACACTGCTTGCCCAGAGCGCACCCCTGCATCCTTGCTTGCACAGAGCATCAACACAAGCGAAGACCGATTGAGTGTGGAACTAGGTATTACACCCCATGCCCCCTACTTGATGCATGGATTACTGATTTGGTTTCTAGAGATCAGATTGGCCACCTCTTTTCAAGTGTGATGGGTGTAAAGTCCTTAATACCTGTAACATCTTTTGTACCCTGTCATGTGCTACAACTCTTGAAACATAAACTGGCAAGCATTTTGCCATTATATGGACTTGGGAAATGGTGTATTGTCTTTTAGAACAGAGGAATTCAAAGATGTTGAAAAGGTAAATCAAAGAAGAATTGTGACTCCTTCAAAAAGAGATTTCAAATCATTATAAATTTATCCTTAAAGAGTTGTTGCCTAAAGTCAAGTGGAACAACTTGAGAACAACAATAAGAGAACGCCCAAGACATGTGTTGTAGCAACAAGAGTGATCTCGTATATTTTATAGGGGATCTTTGAGAGAAAGAATTACAAAAATTTGCATCTACCTTTATAGCTTTGATGTGCTTTGTCTCAAAGTTCTATCAACCTACAATACACTCTTTTACACTCTTTTTTGGTGATGCTCTAAAACAACTTTAATATAACTACATTTTTGTTTTGGCAAACTTGACAAGTTTCATAAGCAACTAAATCTTCATACTAAACTAATTTGCTTCTATCTTACTTTCATACATATGACAATGTTTCATCTTTATTTTTCCCACAACTTGTTTATTACCTTTTCTTTACCCAAAGATGAATGACTAATATCTAGCAAACGTTCTTCTTTGATATCTCATTTTTAATCTATCACTAGACTAACTCTTATATTGAAATACAATATTTATTTGTTTCCATATACTTTATTTTGACAATATGTATAATAAACTTCTTTGCAGAATTCATTGAAGCCAAACAAAATCAACCATGCAAAATCATTTTTTACACTAATATGATGAAAAACAACCATACAAAATCAGTTTTTACACTAATAGGATGAAAAACAACCTGCTTCATTTTAATTCAACAGTAAAATATATTCAAATTCAAAAACTAATATCATTTACTTGCAGATTTGTTATAATGGGCAAAACCACATAAAAATAGATTGCCACGATTATGAAAATTGGATTTTCGTTGTTACTCAATATATATGTTTTTGTAATATCGTTCCACTGCCCTCAGTCTGCTGTAAACAAATTTTACATGCAGTCAACAAGAGGATAACTTTCAGATGTTTTTAAACAACCAAAGCATACTTTTCAATAATCGACAATAGCTATGATATCGCTGACTACTGAGTATCTAAGTCAACGCAATATAACAAAATTGTTAAAAGCATTACATAAAAACATATTTAATATTTTTGAGTTAACTGGAATAGAAAATTTGATGTGTGATATATTTAAAAATTAGTGCTTCAAGGCAATATAACAAATTTCTTAAAAGCATTAGCTACAAAGGCATTTAATATTTTTCAGATAACTGCAATAGAAAATTTGATGTATAGTATATGTAAAAAATAGTGCTTTGACAGAGAGAAAGGCTTTCAAGAAGAGAGACAGTTGCAGGAATGGAAACTTTTTTGGTTATAAAAATAAAATGACAAAACATGTTCGTTTTTAATACAAATCACTTTTGTTCTGCCACATACCATGTTGCAGATGCAGATGGAGGAACTGCTCATTTTTGTCTACCCACTAACCAATTGATAGTCCTCATCCCAAAAGATGCAGTACCCTCGCTGGTGTTCGTTGTATAGTCCGTAGTGGAAATCTCCCTATTAGCTATTGGTTCACTCACATTCAAGTTGGCCTTGGCCTTGGCCTCCCTTATAAGGCTGGCATCATCCTTCCATCCTGCAAATACTTCTGTCTCAGACATTGAGCGTAAGGCTGGCATCATCCTTCCGTCCTGCAAATACCTCTGTCTCAGACATTCAGCGTCTATTGCCCCCAGTGTGCCTAGGTTTGACATCACCTAATACACCTAATCTGAAAGAGAAAGCTTTCCTCGAACGACCCAACTTGTCCAGTGATCCTGATTGTTCCCCTGTAATGATTTTACGCCACCTGTTACTGTTGCTGATCTCAACCTTTCTCTCATTTACCTCAGTCGTCCTGTGGCCCTCACTTTCCAGATCTATATCCACAAATGCATCTCCATCTCTCCATGGCCTTGATCAATGTTCTGCTCTCAGAGACAAATTCTGTGGAAGGAGACAGTCGGTTGTGGCACATTTCTGCATAGTGTTATGCATTCTGAGAAAGCATGTCTATGCCCTGGTGTCAATAGTAGTCGAATGGCCGTTTGCCTTCTACAAGGGCAACCGCTATGACTACTTCAAGATTTGAAGGATCTATAGCACACTCATATGAACCCATCGAGTAACATCTCCGAACGTCCCTGCTATTGTCTGGAACATTTCCTGTTTCACTCTTTCTACAATCTGCGGTATTCGTAAATTTGCCTTATAGGCATTACCATAACCTTCCCCCTTTTGTTGTTATCCTGCACCTGAAGGTTACATGGCTCTTCTGGGCCTTGAGGGGCCTGAGATTGAAACTGGTTAATCCCCACTTGTTGTATATCTCCACAAAAAGCCAAATGGTCCTGCAAATGGGATTGTTCCTCAGCTTCTCTGTCTCTATTTTCATCCCCTGACTCAAAACTCAAGCCTGGACCTGCAAGTGGGAGATTTGAGGAATATGCAGCAGACTTTCTCTACACAATGAGCAAGTGGAATGAGATAACAACCAGGTGTCAATGCATTCTAAATGAAAAGCTTGGCTACACTTGGGAAGCAAACGTATCTTATCTTCTGCTTGAAACTCATGCAGACAAATTGCACAATCTGAACCTTCTTTGAGTCCCTTGACAGCCTTGTATAGAAAGACTGTTAATGCATCAACGAATGCCTGCTCAACCCCTGCGTCATGGAGATGAAACAGCTGCTGCAGTTGCCCTTCGATTGCTCCTATGGCCCTTGCGCTGTTGGAATCTCTATTGGGAGATCTTGCCAAGTATCTGATTAAAACGTGAAGACATGCAGAGAGAAAATATATTACTGTCAGGATTATAATTATCAGAACAATGCTTGGGCTAATTTGGTTGTCGTCATCGAGCTGTTTGGATGGTGGATTCACAGGATGGGAACTGAAGTCAGAAGGATAAGCTTGAGGAGTGGGAAAAATGAGGAAGTTGCAGTACTGTAGGGGAAAACTGACCTTTTTGCTGCTTCTGCTAGTGAAAACGGAATAGGCTATAGTGCGACTTTTCGGAGATTCCGGTTATCCGAAAATAGCACAATAGCACTATTCTTGAAGATGCGGAGTTTGTTGTGTCGATGCTCGGTGGTGGACAGGCTGCTCGACCACAGTTGAGGATGATTGCCGAAAATGCTCAGTGCTTGGTGAATTGGGGATTTCTGTGGTTTTGTGTGCGTGTGGATGGTTCAGTGTGCGCGTGGGAGCAGGGGATGTTGAAATGCAGGTTGCTCGGTGCTGCAAGCAGGGGATGTTGAGATGCAGGTTGCTAGGTGCTGCAAGCACGGGAGGGAGGATATGGCGGTAGTTCGAAATTGAAATTGAGCGCGATAACATTAATGTAGGGGGACGGACGGTAACGGAGGCGAGCTAAGCTGACTGACCGGCGGCGGACCGTAATGGAGAGGGGTTCCGCCGATGTTAGCGGATTGACGGAACGCGGTGCCGGGATTGTACGTTTTTCGGATGACCGGAATCTCCGAAAAGTCAGACTATAGCCTATTCCATAATATTATAGAATTAATTGTAAGGACAGAAACCAAAAATTTCTTCCGCAATTAACGTCTAACAAAAAGAACCAAAAATTCCTTCCGCATTCAACATTTAACAAGAAGCGTAGAGACGGTATATCGTAAAATAAAAAAGAAAAAGTAAACAAAAACATGCCATTTCCAGTCTCCTCAAAAACACGAAGCAAAGTGCATTGGCTTGTTTCTTGCATCTGCAAAAGTAACCATTTAACATTTGACTTGTGCCAGCGAAAAGATCTTCCTTCCACAAACCATTGAAATCGATATCTCTTTCTGGTAGTGAAGAAATGATGTTGGAGAACTGGAAAGATATGAATGTAATGAGATTAAGAAGTATTTAAGTAATTTACTAACCTAATAAATTGTTATAGCTAGATTATAAAAATATAAACCATTTAGATTTAATAATTAGACGATGATCTTATTCTTTGATCGGATATAATTTCTTTTGAATTTTAGACTATTTGGAAAGACAGTTTTGGACTTTTTCATTCTAAAATTGTTTATGTTTTTTTGGTCTTATGTTCATTCAACAATGGTTTGAATGGTTTTAACAATGATTTATGGTTTATGTTCTTATTTGATGTTAAGAGGATATCTCCTAAAGGGAAGAAATCAACTCTATTTAAAAGATAGTTATTACAGCTACGCAGATGACCATGCCTTTATATATTGAAAAAACTTATAAAATACTAATACTAACCCTCACTTTCAAAAAAAAAAAAATCCAAACTTCCGTTAACATCAACACTAACGCTGTTAGATTGCAAATGAGATGCAATCACTATGATACTCAGCACAACTGACACTTTGTTAATCATTATTAGATTCATTCATTTTAAGTTTTTATTAATTCTATATTTAGATTAACTTAATGTAAAATATATAAATATTTTTTATCAAATATTTAATTATTATAAATTAATTTAATTTTGAATTATTAAGTATGAAACAGATCGGATCTCTTTTAATCAGATATTTAAATAAATCAAATTAATTTTGAAAGTATATAGGAATCGAATTTTTTAACATGAACGAAATGAGATGTGTAGTTACGAGGGAGAAATTTAATAATTAATGATTCGTCATCGTAATCCAATACCAAAGTTTACAGAGCTGATGGATTCCAATGGTTTGTGCATGGAAGATCTTTTTTCTTACACCTTCATCCTCCAAGATAAAGCTTTAGCTCTCTTGTCCTGTTAAGTAAAAAATAATCATTAGGAATATTACAATATAATTTTGAAAAATCATACTATACATTACATTAATTCATTGGAGAAACTTACACTTACAAATATAATAATTATACTTGCAATCATAATCATTATTTACACTAACATAACTGATCAAATGAAATAAATTGAACTATAAAATACTTAAATTATATAACCTGTAAAATACTTAAAATCCAGTTAAATAAATTGTGAAGGTTGAATTGCTCAAATAACACTTGTATTCAAAGGCCCAAATTATACCCTATCAAATGTAATGAAACAAGTAATCAAGTAATCAACTGCAAATTGAAATGGTTGGAATTGTATTTATGAATTACCAAATTTGAATTATGGGTATTTTAATTAATTATTAAAATGATTAATTTAAATTATTGATATAAATTAGTTTAAATCTATATCTAATCTAAATTTATTAAGTATCAAAAGCTTCAAATTTATTTTTTATTTTCAAATCCAAATTTATCAAATATTAAATCCAAATTTAAATTTATCACATACTACAAATACCAAATGATCAAATTTATTAAATATGATGATTTAAATTCTTACCTAAGATCTCTTAAACATCTAATTACTTCTCATTCAAAAGTTAAGATAGAAGTATGATCTCACACCTATTCCAAATCTGTAAAACATGAACCTGGGCCAAAGATGATCGGCTGGAAATCGGTGAATCGTAATACATTCTGGTTTCAACTGGATCTGTAAAGACAATGAATGATTCGATGAACGTGACCTTCGGGAATTTTGAAATCCACCAAATTAACTAAAAACCCTCAAAATCTATTTAAATATGTGACCTCCTAAAACCTTGAAATCCACGAAGATTATCGGAACCATACAGATTTATTTACCCGGCTTTCGGCGAGGGTTGGCATATAGAAGTGCATTCGATCTGCGGCAACGACAACGCGAAAGTGCATTCGATCTGCGGCAACGACAACGCGAAAGTGCAATCGATCTGCTGAATAGACAACACCAACCCTTCAGATCAGAAGCTGCACGAAGAATCCACTCCAATCTTTAAGGAAGAAAGTGCACCTGTAGTTGCCACTTCAATCTATTCCAATCTTTACGGAAGAAAGAAAGCGCACCTGGAGATGTCACTCCAATCTATTCCAATCTTAAAGGAAGAAAGCGTACTGGAGCTGGTATCACGATGCTCTGTGTGATCTTCCTGAGAATATCACAACAAATAATGCTCTGTGTGATCTTCGTCAGAATATCACAACAAATAAGATGATCCAGCCATCCTCTTCGTCCGATTTACACAGCGAATGAAAGAAAGTTGATACAGCCAGGGAAAATAAGCAAGCATACCTTGGTATTCGAACTTGGAAACATCGAGTAAAGTTGGCTCGCAGAACAAACGGTCTAACCTCCATCCAGGCCTGACATCTACAACAACACTCTACCCCGCCGCGACTTTTATAGGCAGTTATCGGGTTCGGCTCTTCCGGGTTGCTTCATGTGGGATTTTGTAAACCTTTTTAAAATGGGGTAGTTGGATTTCTGGAGTGTGTTTGCTCAATAAAAACCACTCTCTATTATTGGATTGTAATAGGATAGACTTTCTCTAATAGATCTTTATTAACAACATCATCAAATAAAATGTGGTCTCCTTATGGGTGGATTGTGATAGAATGGACTTTCTCTCTTGGAGGTTCATAAAAGCATAAAACTTTAGACTCGTGGGATGTCTTATTGTTTTGGATCATTACTTTGTTTTTTCCAATTTAAGAAATAGCTTATTGGTGGTTTATAAAAGCATAGTGACTTTACACTAGTGGGATGTTTTATTGTCTTTTTTCTTTTGTTTTTTTAATCCAAGAAATAAAGTTAACAATCAAATCAAAAGTAATACCCAAGTCATATTGACATTAAAGAAAAAAATTATATATAATATAGTTTTTAATATACTTAAAAACAAATCTCACTTAATATCTTCATTGAAATTAGAGTATAAAATTATATTCTTTCCCAAACAATACCACCTTGACCTTATACACAACCAAGATACAAAATGCTAATTAACATTTTATTTCTTATTCACTTATTAATTTAAATTTTCAAAAAAATAATTAAAAAATAAATATTAAAAAAATGGGATATATTTTTAACCAATATATATCACTTAATTAGCTTATATAAATTAAAATTTGCTAGTGAACATATTGAGCATCAAACCAACTTACTTTATTATTATATCTAGACATTATTCAGATTTTTAAAAAATCAAAAAATAGTTAATTATTACTTTATCTTTAAAATTTATTATTATTATTAGTCATAAAAGTAATTAATTATGTTGATAGGTATTGATAAGCCATGATATTGGCCCATAGTATCATAACAAAAACTATTTACAAGTTAAAAATCTTGATGATAAAGTGGAGTGAATCTCTATGATTAAGAATATTGTTTAACTCATATATTATTTATTTTTATAATAATAAAAACAATTTAAATAAAGCTATAATTTATTTTTTTTTATGATTTTTTTTATAATCTATCAAATGTGAGATATGTCATGGCCAAGTTTTTTTTGGCGTTTATAATGGATTGATGCCTTTAGAAGCTTGTCCTGCCATTTAATTTATATGGTTGCGTTATAATATGAGTTAAACATATTTACATTTTAAAATAACATATAACAAGATTCTTAACCATGGAGATTCACCTCCACCTGACCATGGAAATTCTTAACCTATAAATAGACATGGGTCAATACCATGACTTACTAATACCACATGTCAAAAAAACCATAACTCATGTTCATGTGACACATGTTTCTATGACATTTTTTTAATTAAGTAATTTAATTAAAATGGTTAAAGGATATAACTACTTTTGAAATAAATCTCAACTCTTGATTTGTGAATATTGCTAAGAAATTCTAGAAGGTCATGTAGAGATTAAATACCTACTATCTACCTAATAATTATTGTGCAAAGAGAGACTATCTAGCCTAGTATGTAAGAGATGTTGTAATGTCTCGTCTTCCAAACATTTTGACTCATCAAATTACTTAAAAATAATATTAAAAATTAAAATAAAAATAAAATAAGTTCAATATGGAAAAGATATCATGTGATGTAAACATTAATTGTTTCTGGATTTTGACAAGCCATGGTTTTTTCTATGGTATTCTTAACCCATGGTTTTTCTCATAGTATTATTCTATAATGTAACCTATTTAAAAGCATAAAATTTCAATAAATTTTATATTTTTTCAAAAATAAAGATTTAATTGAAGAAGGTATGTGCAGATGCCAGGTTCCATTGGTGATTTTTCATAAATCTTCAAGGCCCAGTATGAATAATCTTAACAAATCTAATAATTATTTTCCACTAAAATCCTAATCTCTACACCCTTAATCACATAACACTAATAAATTCAACCAATTTGAATTGAGTTACCCTATTTAAATTATATTCACTTATGAATGAAATTTACAAACAAAATATTAGATTATTTCTTCACCAATAATATTGTTTCTGCACCTCCCGGATCTGGGTGTTAATTACGCCCTAAATGGCATTCATGCGCACTTAAGACGCATGAGGCCGCCACCTGCTGAGCAGCGTGGAGCCCCAGACACTGTTTGGAGGCGGGACGGTGATCGTTATGACCATGGCACGGTGCAGGACAGCGCCATTAATGGCGAGCGGAGCCCGACGCGGCCTGAGGAGCGGTATTTACAGGAGGCAACTCGGTAATTTTTTCATTATGCCTGCAACTGAAGAATGCTCTGTTCGGTTTATGGTGAGTTCGGTGGGTGAGGTCGTTTGGGAGCCCTGCCTTCGAGTTGGTCTTAGCTCGAATTGGCAGCCCTTCAACTCCGCCCGCGCTTCTCGTTCCAGAATTCCGCTATCAGGTTGGGGTAAGTGCTTCATTCGCGGCAATTTCAATTTCTCTAGCTCTGTTTTACGGTTCAGTGTTTCAATTGTTCTCTGTTCGGCCTCGCATCTCTGTTCGGCCTCGCATCTCGGCCTGAGGTCTTTGCATGCTTTGAGGAGCATCCCTGGTTCCCACTCTGCTTCGCTGACCATCTCAATCCTCCTCTCCACCATGAAAAAATCTGGGAAGCGCTCTCGCTCCGGAGATAAGTCGGGCAACATCAAGCGACATGCTGCGCGCCCTCATTCCACCCCTCTGCTTACCACCATCAATCTGACTTCTCCATCGGAGGATTCCCCTGCTTCTAACCCCACCCGCCATCCGATACCCAACAACGCCTTCCAGTCCACCCACTTCAAATTCCAGAGCAATCTGAACCGCCCCCTGGTTTCTGCCCAAATTACCATCTTGATGACGGAGGAAATCAACCAGGTTCCTCCAATAACCTGCATAAACCCTAATTCCTCCGACAGCAATGACCACTCCTCGGCCCCGTTAGCCATGGCTGCAAAGACAGAGGATGTTCCAGTAATCCAGGTCGACTCGCCTTCTCCAGTCCCTCCCCTGAGCGACTGCATCAACCTCTTCCTGGACCCCGACGCTGGCAACACAGACAAAGAGCAGGAAGGCAACGTGGAGCATGGCAAAGAGGGGCACAGCCACGATGACGCGTGTCAGCTAGATGCAGAAACACAGGGGGACGACGAAAGCTGAACAGTTGGCACTTGTGTTTGCTCTTTTTGGTTTTTGGGCGGCCATCTTTGGTTGTTGGCTCATTTTTGAGATTCTCCACCCGCGGCGGATGCAATTGTCTTGGTCTTAGTTCTCTCTCTCTCAGTTTCTCAGTATTCTCAGTACTCTCTTTCTCTGTTTGTCTGTAAAGCCAAGGAATTTGGCAGTCTGTTCAGTTTCTCTGGCTGTTAGTTTGGATGTAATCCCCAACTTCTCTCTGTCGAGGAATTTTTGTAACATATGTGATGCGCAGGCTTCGACAGCTGCCCCTACTGTAATTATATGTTTACCAATTAATAGAAAATAGATTAGTCTTTTGCCGAGAAAGAAAATATTATTTCTGCACCAAATCTAAAAATTGCTTTCCACTAAAATCCCAACCTCTACACTCTGGGTCACATAACACTAATAAATTCAACCAATCTCAGTTGCGTTACCCTAATTTAACTATTATATTTAACTCTAATATTGTCTAGAATGAGTTTTAGAAACTGAATATTATATTATTTCCAGAAATAATATTGTTTCTACAACATTCATCATGTTGCTGGCAAAGTGGATGTGCGTTACAGCGCATTTATAGTTTTCAAGATTCTCTGGCCGATACATGGTTTTTTTAGCGACAACAAGTAATGTGAGCCAACTAAAATTTTCCAATCTTCCTTATGGCCAAACAAATTTTGTCAAAGCAACAGGCTGTTTCTCTAATGGGCAATCCATCGTTGATTACATTAGTTAGTAGTACAAATGGGTTTATTATTTTTTATATATTCTTGTATGTTTATTTTCATTCGGTAAAATTTTGTTTGGTAACACGAATTTTCTGTTCTGTCATTCTTAGAACTGTATCATTTTTAGAAATGTATTTGAGGATAAGAAATATTTCAAAATTCATCAAGGATGTTAATTTTATGGTGGTTGGATTCACAGTTTTGAAGTTTGATTTCTGAATACAGGGTTGTGTTTTATTTTATTCATTTTTTAGAGGTATCATTCATACGGGTGTAGTGTAGGATGATACAAGCAATATGAAAGCAAGTACCATCACCAATTCTTGAGTCTGGAGTTTTGGTGTTTGAAATTGATTTACAAATAGTCTCACTCTTATTCTAGGGACCTAAAGTTATAAATTTTGACAGCTTTTACTTGGATTTACAAAAATTCCTACCGATTTTTTCAAAATATAATCAAAATTTCCATAGCTTTCGAGGCAAAAAAGCATAATTTTTAAACTACTACCTTATTCTACACACATATTTAGTAGTTTCTATTGCGAAGACTCAATATATGTGAAAACTACCAAAAAAAACTACTATTTTTCTCCTATTATTCTATTTATTGCCACCAAATAATTGGTTCTAATTGCATTTACTTAGATGTTTTCCTTCATTTTCATTATTTATTTTCAATATAAATCTTTACAAATAAAAATTAAATAAAGTTTTTTATAGTTCAGTTTTATTAATATTAAAATAAAAATAATAAGTAAATTATAATATTTTTTTTAATTTTTTTTAATCTAATAAATTTATATATATATATATTTAAATTAATCCACATTCATCTTAATTCAAGATTTATATTGACAAAAATTTAAAAAAAAAAAAAATTAGAGTGAAAAGTGATTTCATCGTTTTTACAATTCCAAATTAAAATAAATATAAATTGATATAATTTTCATATCTAATCATTCAATTTAAAACCAATATACATCACCCCGATGGGGATGCGGGCTGACAGTTGGGACAACCTGGTCATATTAATGATTGGTACCTCTGAAATTAGTGTTGCTGCCCACCACATGCTCAAGGCAATGGGTGCGGCGACCCCCATTGCGGCGACCCTTGGCATGAGTGCATGTAAGGGTGGTGGGAAGGTGGCGAGACAAGAGGTGAGTGAGAAATAAAGGAAGGCATAGTAGGCATGTGAGCATTGTTAGAGTGTATACCTATGGCAAAAGGTGGTGTTGTAGTGGATTGAGAAGGAGATGGACCTTGCGACTCCAAGCACAGAGACGACCTGCAATTGAACCCAGGTATGTTTTTTGGCCTTGCTCTTCCACTCTAATGATGTTATGGTTGGGGTTTCACTGGTGTAAGAGGGGGGTAAATAGGAAGATGTCCTAGGGGATAGAGAACTGTTGGTGGCAATGGGGAAGGCAATTGGTGGCAACTGCCTAGTTCTACGCCTATATCATTTGCCATTTGGGTATTGCCTATTGCCGATGGAGGTATAACCGCATGCTGCCTAGTTTGGAAATGTTGAGCCCCTTAACCTGCGATTGGTGTGAGGCTGATAGTAGCAGGCAAATGGGTGAGGGCAATGAGATGGAAGATAGGGGAAGGAGGGAGCAATCGATAAGGTGCATGAGAGGCATACCTTATAGTTGCAAACAAAGCAAGTGATGGGTTAGCCAGAATTCCACTTGAGACTATGGAAAAGCTAGAGACCCTGATCGAAAAGCTAAATGGGAGAAAGTGAGAGGCAATGCTATTATTTCCTGGGCAGAGGGGCCAGGGGTCCCAATTTCTTCCTGGCATACAATAAGGAGGAGGGGATTGCGTGATTGGTTTAGGCAAGGGAAGGCTTACCTGAATGTGAACGGAAGTTGTTGGGTATGGAAAAGGGGAGCGACAATGGAACCAACCCCATTACATGGTTCGGTCTGTGGACCACCCCAACTTTGAGGCTGAGAGAGCGAGGGGAGAGGAGAAGCATGGTGTGGCTCATTGTGTTGTCAAAACAATACAGGAAAGGTACTAAACTGCAGTGATTTGTTTTGGATTAACAAATTGTTGTTGTCACCAGGGCTCAGGAAATCTGGACATAGCTTGACCTGCGAGAGGACACAAACGAGGAAGGAAAGGCCCGACGCCCAGGAAGGATAAGGAACCAAGCCTATCAGAGCCTCACAGGGGCAGGAAGTCGGTAGAACACCTTATCACTGAAGTGGTGGAGGCTTACCGTGAGGGGACAGATGAAGGAATCCAGAAACTGTTAGAAGAGTGGGAGGAGGAAATAAAACAAGGTAGTGAGATAGAGGAAGACATGGACAACTTGAGGACTTTAGTCCCGAACCCGAGCAACACCAGAGGATGAATTACACAATTCAAACAAGCTCTATACCTCTATTGGTTGATGAAGAGTTTATTGTAAAAAGCAATGGAACATATTTCTATTGGAATGACAGTGACACTTCAAGGTATGTTGAGTTATAAGCAAAATTTGCAGAACTATTTATTCCAGCTTCATAAACAAGATATCATGCTGGATAGAATTGACTGCCACATCCCTTGCATACTAGAACTGAATGAGATGCTTGGGGCATCAGCCAAAGATCCAACACCCGTAGAATCTGCTTTGGAGGAGCATAAGGGATAGCCACTTATCCATGCATGCTTTTGTTTTATGTGGATAGCTTTTAATTTCTGTCATGCAAATATAAGTTTAGATATATATTTAGTGTATGGACATGAAACAAAAACATATCTAGCTTGGTTAGAGAGAATAAGACTTTACAATTTTTGGATGGCTTACAATACATATAGGTGGCTAAGAGACTTGATATCCTTTGTGAGCAAGTTAAGGCCACCTAACCAATCTATGTGGTTTAAATTTGCCTTTATTTAATAGAAAATAAAATAGACCTGCCCAATTTAACCAAAAAACCCAATATACATTATGCAATTAAAAAATCAATTTATATTTTAAAAAATTATTTTTT